>CABFOV010000461.1:134072-158496 GCA_902141375.1 Timema poppense
GGGGGGGGGGCAGGACGCCTAGTAATTGTTAGCAGTCTCCCCTATAAAAATGACCTTTTTACGCCCTTGCGGTGATAGCAATGGCACCCGCGCTTTGAACGTCTATTAAGCATAATATATTTATTTTTTGCATTCCAAAAATTCGAGTTATTAGTGAACAACCGTGTATATTTCATTACAATTAGGCTACTTAATTTCTTGATAACCTGCGGATCACTTGATGAGCCACAGAAGACCACAAATTTCCCGAGGACCACGCTTTGAGAAACAATGGCCTGTGTTATCCCTATATTCATACAGCTGGAATAAAGATAAAATAAGGTAAAATTTAGTGTAATTTAACAATCACATTCTTGCAATGGGAGTAGAAAATCATTTAGTATTTGAATCAAATTCTTCATTTTATTAGTACAACATTCTGAATGATAATGATTCATTTGTCCAAGCTTTCATTGATAAAGTCATTAAATCTACACCTTTCTTTATTTAAGTGTACGAATAAATACTATATTATTTTAAGTTTGCAAGCATTTTTGAGCACATTAAGTGAAAAAGAAATAGGACTATATCAAGATTACAAAATGTTCTTAGCCCTATACTCGTGTTAAAGGAGTTTAAAATATATCTTAGTAGAGTGGTTTACAGCTTGGGGATCACGAACCCTTTTGGCATAACGGAGGAGGATGGGTGCTTGCAATGATTGCTGAGGTTATATATTTATATTTAATTTTTTAACTGACTATAATAATCATGAGAAGGTGCTAAATTCAAATCTATATAATAGATTTAAAAGCCAAAACCTGCTCGGTGACTCACACATAATCGTATTACTCTATTCAATGGTTATGGAAACTTGAAATTTTACGTTTATTTTATCCACTATGCAAGCGATAAGACGAAGTTTTGGATAATTTGACCTCAAAGGGTAGAAGTAAGGAGGGCTTAAAGTAGTAAAAATTCACTTGCGTATCTTTTGAATTAGCAGAAGTAAAGGCTATTTTCTAGAGTTGAATTTAACCCAATGAAAGGAAGCACAGGAGCTGAAATATGTGGAACCTACTGACTCGTCCTTCACCATATTTCCCCAAACCCAAACCTGGGGTCTGAAAATTTGAAATATTACCTGGAAATGAGGTAGCACAATTTTCAAATACAGACAGTAAAATAAAATTCATCTCACAATTTCCTGGAGGTCGATAGTAAGGAAAACACTTTTTATATAAGTTAGAAAATTAAAACTTGGCATAAAGGTACAAAGACAACTCCTGATAGTCAATACATCTTAAAATTGGAAATGTATACTTGTGAATGTGATAAAATGGTGAGAGAGGAGTAAAAAAATTCAAAAACAAATGGAAAGTAATTAACTTTTTATCAATTAGGTATAAAAATTAAATTTGTCACTAGATTAAAAAGACGACTCCATAAAAGTTGAAAATTTTTAATTTTTAATTGGTACTTTAGGAAACAGGGCAAAATTGATGGGGAGGATCTATGAAAGTTAAAAACGGCAAGTAGGTAGGGTAGAAAATTTAAATTTGAATGCCATGTCTAAGGTTAAGTAAAGGGCGTAGTTTTGTATGTGCGACAAAGAACTTTCGATTTCCTAGTGCCATAGTGTAAGTAATTAGCTATTAGAAATAAATACTTTTTGCGTAGTAAAACATTTTAATTCAGCAAGTAAATATAGAGATCATTCCAAATAACCATAAAAAGGTTTAACGATTTTAAATGAGGAAAATATGAATATATTTGAGGTGTGAGGGGAGTTAAGGAAAAGGAAAGAAACGCTTTTAAATAAGGCAGGAAATTAAAATTTGCCAGTAATGTAGAGGGATTACTCCAATAACAAGATAAGTGTTGTATATTTAATTTTTAGAAAGGAGGCTGTTAATGCGGGGGTTCCCATATTCTCAAAGCTAAAATTGTAATTTAATTTTTGATATAGTTGAACAATTTAAATAGGGTACAAGAACCACCTAAAACAATCACTTTTCAGCAATCAAACAATCATTATTTATTTTTCCAAATGAAGAAACAGTAAATGAATAAATGAGTACCATTTATATTTCTAAAATTAATAAAA
The DNA here is from genome assembly GCA_902141375.1 of Timema poppense. Taxonomy (NCBI): domain Eukaryota; kingdom Metazoa; phylum Arthropoda; class Insecta; order Phasmatodea; family Timematidae; genus Timema; species Timema poppense. Next base: position 136,159 of record CABFOV010000461.1, read on the forward strand.
AATAAAAAAATATACTTTTTGGTTTGATGTAAAATAATGAAACAACAGTTAAGCCAATAAACCTTCACAGAAAGCCTAATTAAGTATAAATATATTGAATTTGAAAATTAAATCCTGGTAAATGGAAGAACTGGAGTTTGGTACAATTAATATAAACTTAACTTTTAAATGTGGTTCAAAATTGAAATGTGGCCAGAAGTAAATAAACCATATTATATTATCAAATAAATGTTAAATTTTCAAATTATTCGCTGTATATATAGTTACAAACAAGGATATACACCCTTGTATATTATTAAGGGGTCGTGATTGTCTCAAAGAAAAGTTTGGGGCTAGCCCTGCATTACTTTGGAAACAACTGCATTAATATATAATGATATGAAAACTCTCACATGGCCCCCTTTATTCCAGTGTTAGTAGACAGTACGTGGCACATGTGTGTTCAAACTCCAACGTGTGTTTTGTGAACTGGATTAATAAACTCGTAAATACTCATAAAACGTCTATTGAAGCACACATGAATGGCAATTTCCTTTGAGTTACCGTTATTCTGCCTTCATCCCGCCATCGAAATTCCGGCAAATACTTCATAATGCTGTATATGTATGTATATATATATATATTCACCCAGAATACGTGTATGTCTTTTGTAGCTTGGCTGAATTTATTTTTATGCCAAACAAACATAAAAATAAATGAAACGAAGTAATCGTAAAGTTTTCTCATATATAAAAAAAAGTTTGGAACAAAATTTTCAAAACAAGATGTTTGGTTAAATATTCCTAAGTATATTTTTCTTAGGAAAATAAACATGTCTTTTGTCAATTACAATAATCGTTCTTAAGATATAAACCCCAAACCAAATTATTAGCAGCATAAATAAAATCATATTTTCAATAATCATCTGTAATTAAATTTTTAAGAATATAAAAACCTGTTCTCATTAATCATGAAAACTTATTCCAAGATGCCCATTTTTAAATAAATCTTGAGAGCTATTTTGAAATATTTAAAATTTTATAAAATCTATCATAATTAATCTATCCTCAAATTAATTTATTTTTAATAAGTAAACATTGTATTTTCATATTCAATATTAACTATAAAAAATTTTAAACAAAATTGTATTACCTATTTTTTATTGCAAATTTTCCCACAACCATTTATTAATAAACTATTATTGAAATAATATTTTGAGTAAAACCAAGGATATAAAATGATTTTATGAATTAAAACTTACCAGATACCCATTTTGAACCAACTAGTCACAGAGGATTTCTTAATGTCTATAAATTTCTAGAAAATCGATGTGATCAGTAAACTACCTTGAATGGATACCCTCATCCTCCTTAGAAATGCATACAGTTTTATCGGTAATGTAATACACTCCCCTGATATTCGTATATATATATATATATATATTACTGATGAATTCTATTTGATAATTCGAAATATTCCCAAAAAAAGATCTGACGATTTTGTTTGATATATATATTTAAAACAAAATCGTCAGCGCTATTTGTGAAATATTTAGAAATTTTCAAAAATCATTAATCAGTAAGCCTTCAACATAATATTGATACAAAAACTAATTATACAGTGTTTTTTTTCAACTAAAATATCCCCATTTAAAACCAAATCTTTGGAGCCATTTTTGAAATATTCGGAAATAAAATACTCATCAGTAAACTATATTTTATTTGAGGACTAGGGTAAAAATACAGAACTGTATCTCAAGGCATTGCTCTGTAATATCAAAATATAAAGTTTGAACAAAATCTATTAAACAGTATCAGACACGTGGCCAGGGACAGGGAGACATGGGGATGGACATAATTTTAAAATCCACTTTTTTTATGCACATTCAACTCTCATCATAATCTCGAGATTGTAATTGTTCATATAGATACTGTACACCAAAATAACAATAAAGGTATACGTTCATATATATTTGATTTTATATACCTTCTTTTAAGGATATTCAAAGTTTGTATAAAATTAGGGCCTAAAAATAAGTTTTATTACTATACATTACTGCAATATCAGTATTACATTCTTTAAAAAAAAGACATGTATGAAGGTGTGTTTTATTTTGAGGCATACAGGATTAGTTAATTTATTAATGGTATTACAGTGGAAGGGGAAATATTGCACATGAAAACGAAGATTAGATACTGTGAAGCAGATAACGTAGGACAGGGAACTTTAATAATCATGTATAGGTGAATAGACTGGCCCAGGAGAAAAATAAATGGAGGGCTGCATCAAACCAGTAGTGAGACTGATGGAATGGGGGGAAATAAAAAATTAGATCTGGAGGATTTAAGTCTATTTATATTAAGTCGCATGATATATTTTAATCTTGATGTGTAACCAATTTGTTTTAGAACTTATTGTCATGTGGAATAGGGTGTAAGCCTCGTCATTAAATGATAAGATATTTAATGTCACTTGGATGATTTTTTAATTTCTCGCTATCTTTCTGATAGAGAAAGTATTGTGATCGTAAAAAAAACGCAATCGAGATTTTGATGAATCTCGACGTTTCATGACCCCCTGAAACCGAAGAAGTGTTTTTTGAATTTCCATCTGTCTGTCTGTACCTCCAACTAGAACCTAAACTGTTTTACAGATTGGGCTAAAACTTGGTATTTAGGGTTTTCATAGGGTTGCCCAGAGGGAATTTTGGAATTAGATATATAACCCTAAAAATAAGGGTAGTTTACAGAAATGAAAAAAGAGAAAAAATTGATTCTCTCAAAATCGGTTTTAATGATTTTGATTATATTTAATTTGAAAACATTAATAAATATTACAAACAGCATGGATACTCTCAATATATCGGCAAAATATATTTAAGGACTCCGGTCTCAGGGGTAAATTATAATTCTTATATCTCCATAACTCTTTGATATATGAAATTAATTATTTCAAATATGTAGATCTATTTATAATACAAATATATTATTCGAAACATATTTTTATAAAACCAATAGCTTTCAAGCTATACGCAAAAGTATATATTTCTTAACATTTCGAACACTAAGGGTAAAGAAAGTATTGCGACAGTAAAAAAAAATTATTCTCATATACTGATGAATGTCGAAGTTTCAGACCCCCAACCCTAAAAAGTGGTCTTTGCAATGCCGTCTGTCTGTGTGTCTGTCTAAACTTAAAAATAAGAGTAGTTTAATTAAGGCTGAAAAGAGAAAAAATCGATTTTCTCAAAATCGGCTCTAACGATTTTGATAAAATTCGTATCTAGGCGTTGATTAAGATGATAAATAAACTGGCTATGTTCATTTTCCCTTGAAAGTCCCATTTAGGGTACTTTACAGAAGCTGAAATTTTTGAATCTTATCAACTATTTGAGATATTAAATAACTTTTCATTGCAACATATGTGTACTATTAAAAATAATAAACTTTTATTTGAAATTAATTTTTATAAAAATAACAGTGTCTGAGATATTGGCAACTATATTAATACAATTTTGTGAGCTTTAGTTGTAAAGAAATACTACTCGAGTTTTAATGCTATAATTATCCAATGCCACATAGTAATTAAATATAAGTCTCTCAAAAAGATGGTGTTATTTCTCGTTAAACCTATTAGGAGAAATGTTTGTAAAACCATGATCTATCTCAATTTTAGACTCAATAGTCAATATTTAGATTTTTTATTGGTAAAAATGATTATAATTTAGGAATTTTATGGAAATTCGAGGAGATGAAGATTTGCAACACCTAATAAAATGTCGAAAATATAACTAGAAGTCAAAATGTTAATCAAAAATGTTGACCATTGTGGACCCAATATATATATATTTTCTTTATGGTCCAAACACAAAAATGAGGACATTAATTCCTTAAAAATAGAATTATAAAATTTAAAACCAGGACTCAAAAAATATTTTGCCTAAATATAGTGCAATTTAGGTTTGGGTTTTCTAGTGTATATTATTTTGTTTCACATATATTACGATTTTTGAGTAAATATCTCCATTTTTAAACAATAGAGCGAGAAAGTCCATGCAGAGTTTCGTACCATTTATTTTATTACCCTCTAAAATGTATATAGGAAGAGTAATTTTTCTAGTAACACCATATTTATCTCATAAATTATTTCTTCAAGCATGCATTTTGTATATTGTTCAAAAAATATTAGTTAGTGACTAAATTCAAATGCACGGAACAAATTAAATAACTAACTATTTATAATGTTTCACACTTGATTTTTCTATTAAATTAATTAGGTATATTGTAATGATTCTCCCAACTATTAATTTTTAGTGATATTTAATTTCCACGCTCTTATTTTATGATATTTTGTACAGGACACAATTTATTGCATCTATTGACTAATAATTAGAAAAGGGGTAAATTTAATGTTATGAATGATGATTATTTTTTACCATGCCAGAATTCAAATCTGTAACATTTGTTGTTATTACTAGCCATCCGTCTTACTACCCATTCGGGTTGTACGCACTTACGGCAATGTGTAATTGTAGGGTGATTATGAGATGAAATGAAGAATCTACAGTTTAACTCGGGATCCGAACCACGGTGGAGGCCTGTCATTCCACAAATTCACAAGTTGTGAATAATACAAGTCTTGTCAGAGGTGAAGGAAGGGTTTGGCACTGAGATTAATTTGTGCTGGGACTGGGGATTGAACGCCAGACCCCTAGCAGAGAAGACTGGCACCTTGGCCCTATACCACCAGGCCATCCTTTGCAACCTTTGCAACCTTTGTTCATTAGGCAAGACGTGTTGCTAACTGAATTCAAGTTCCGTAATAAAATGGTTATACATTTTTTACTGATGAAAGTGAAACAGTATTGAAGAGAATATTGTTTATAGAAAACCAATCTCAAACTTTTCGAATTAATAAATATAATCGTATATATTTTAATTTATGATTACAAAATATTGATACCTAACCTTAGAAAACCATAACAATGATAGATATGTATAGAATTTGTCTTAGGACCACATATAGCTACCAGTTCGGGCTAAAAGCTTATAACCTAATTATGATAATGTGATAAGGATGGGGAATGTTTGATATAGATAAATTTTAGCCAAATTTGCATAGAGGATGTGTGTAATACAATTTAAGAGAAATAACCCGTAACACACTCGAGCAGGATTTGAGCTCCACTTCTCTCGTTATCATTAGTCCAGCCAAGTGAGGGATGGACGTCTTAAGAGCAATCCGCCACCGAAGCATGTTTATTTATGGATGAGTTATAATATTTTTAGATATGTATAATTTGTAATATAAAAAACATAATCATATGTACAGAAGCTATAATTTATCCAATTTGACATATTTGTCTTTTTAATGCTATAACCGTAAGGCTTTATTCTATATTAAGGATACACTGGAAAAGGGGTAAGAGTTAAATTTAATACATTTTCCATCACAACAACATTTATATCTCAAACCTCATAAAAACACCTGAAAATTCATGTATTTTAATATATATATAACATATAATTATATACATGACAGAGACCTCTTCTAACCATAATCTTAAACGATTGTCCAACAGATGGTAGCATTAATTTAATTTGAGTTAAAATTTGACATTTTCCCTTTAACTATTCCCATCGATTTTTCGTACTAGTGGCTACCAAGGTATTGGTACAGACTGTACAGGTGATGAGTTCATGGAGGTGGGTACTTGAGTCTTACAAGGCTCTAATTAGCTTCCAAGTTGAGCCATCCTCTTTCTTCTTCTCTCTTGTGGGCATCATGAACAACTTCCATACAAGTATAGGATGCAATCTCTAGAACCTCTTCCAGTGAAAGCAAATCTCGCTACATTCATATAGTCTACATTTTAGCCTAGTCTCCCATGTGCAAAGATATATATATATATTTTTTAGAAATCTAAAATATTTTTATCTTATAATATTTTTATTTTAAAAATGTATTACTTTAAATAACAAAAATTTATTTTTATCTTAAAAACAAATTTGCCCTCATAGATAACAGATAAACCTCGGTAGATAACATGTTTCGAAGCTAGCGTCACAAAGTTAGTAATATGATTTTCTTAACCATTTTTTTTAATTAGTTGAAATGGCAGTATTGAAAACAGTTTTTATTTAAACATTTCAAGATTAACACTTAAATGAAAAATAGCTACAATGAAACCTAGAAATCACAAAACTGATTAAAAAAATTGTTGTTGTCAATAATGAAAGTATTATTAATCTTAACTTTGATAAGTTTTTTAGTTGAAGTGTAATCTAGTATGTAATTTTTAGGTGAGGTGGTCGTATTTATAGACTGATTGTTTAATCAACTGAGTATATAAGAACGTGGCCTGAAAACTAACTCAAATATAGAATATACACTGAACTCACTCTTTCAATTATCAATTTTATCAGTGTGAAAGATGTATTCCCAATTTTGACTATACATTTGACTAGGGACTGTATTTACAATATCATAAAAGTCGATGAATCTAAATGGTATTTACGCCTTAAGTTAATCGTCTATGTACCAGCTTAGGATTCAGAATCAACTGGGAGTAAGGATAACTAGGATTAAAACAAACTGACTGCATTTTACTCACTCGCGACTCTTCAGAGAGATTGTTATTAAAAAAAAAAGGATAGATGTCAACATTTCACGAAGTTGTTTTATCAATGCCATTTTTNAAAAGGATGGATGTCAACATTTCACGAAGTTGTTTTATCAATGCCATTTTTCTGCCTGTATCTTGGCCTAGACACTATAAATATTATAAGGGAATAGAACCCAAGAGCTCTGGATTTGGTGTTACGTTTTTCACTTGATTGAATTTTATTCAGCTATCAGTACTGATCCTGTGGATAACCATCATGTATCAGTTTGTGATACACATTAATTAATATCCAGAGTTTTCATACAGTTCCCAAGAATAATTTTTTGAATTAAATATCCAATCATAAAACGAGATATAGTTTACTTAAGGCTACGAAGAGAAAAGTCGATTTTCTTGCTTGTATCGTTGCACTGTTTAAAATTAGAAATATAATGGCGATTCTAGTTTTCCAATGAAAATGACTTTGAGGGTAATTTACACAATTTTGATAATACCTCCACCTCTCTTTGAGATGCGAAATAACTTACCAATTTAAAGTTGTAATACTTCTAAAAATATTTTATTTGAAAAATGATTTTATAAAATCAATACTGTTAGAGATATAAGATTTTTTTTTAAATAAAAACTAGTGGATCGTTGCACTGACGGTTGCAAATTATTGCTCTAAAATGAATTCCAAACACATTATAGGGAAATGTTATATAATTAAGTTTTCACTCGACTTTCTAGCTAAATATTTATTCGCCAACTTTACATAGATTTCTAAATTTTGTGTTTAATTTGAATATAAACGTATACTTTCCCCCTTTACGCCACGATGATAACTTTAAAAAGACACCCCTCTCACAATTAATTATCCACATATTTGTTGCAACAAATCACCCAAGTAATAATTTAGCTATCATTATTTTTTAATCAAAGAAAAATATTATATCTATAGATACCCTACTTTACACAAATTATGGTTTCCATGATGGCGTGAACAAAGAATATTGTACAGATATACTATTGTCCACATAGAAGGAAAAGATGGAAAATTGGGTTCAAATTTCAGGCGATTTTTTTTGCTGACATCCTAGGCCCCTAATCTTTAAAGTGAGTGGTTGTTTTTATCAAAATTATCCAAGCAGTTTTCTTGTAATTTAAATTACCTGCAATAGGCTTATAAAATTATATTTATAAATAAATATATATTGATTAATACATACAAATTATGTGTCATTAAAATACATTAAGATAAATACTTTCTAGATAATCATAATACTCCCATTGATCTATTTACTACTCTATAAATTTTAAACTTCACTTAATTTATTTAATAAATTAAAATTAAAATGTTAACAATAGGTTAGATACGTATGACTCCCAATCATGAATATTTTTTTCTATTTTCATAAAAAATAGGAATTTAACACTTCGAAAGAATCTTATATTAAATATAAATCTGTTAATGGTGACCAAAACTGATAAAATTCTCATATTTTATTAGTTTTTCTTTATAGTTAGCCTATTGCTAATATCTATCAAAAGTACTAACTTCAGATCACATGAATTAAGGTATGAATATTTAAAAGTATATTTATTAATTATTTTAGAGTTAAGGTAAGTTCCTTCCTATTAAAACTGGACTCTAATTCTCTTGATGTGGTTTAAGTAAAATATACATAGAGTAAAAAAAAAAATATATATATATAGATGAAACCTGTTCCAGTAGTGAGCTGAATAAATTAAGCCTTCTCAACTGGTGTAGATTGCTGGAAACAGATAGGTTAGGGTTCAAATTCCCGAATGGGTATATGCAGGCTGATTTTACAATAAATTATTTAAGTATCATTTCCTCAAAAACTCCGATGTTATTTCTTTAAATTCTACGTTTTTAGCTTGTATCCCATTAGAATAAATCTTCGGATAGCCCGTAAAAGTAGTAAAACACGGTACACGTAAAAATACTAAGTGCTTCATCTTAAAAAGATGATGGATGCACAGGTGTCACGAAGGTTCCGTTCAGTGAAATATTCACTCACACTTCCTTTAAATATTAGGCCCTCCAAACAAATTAGTAAATGGTGGAGGTTAAATATACGCTCAAAACTTACATTTGATCAAAATGTATTGGTTAGGTTCAGTTAAGTTAGTTTAGGCGAATCGGTTGAGCCCAAATTTCACAACATTCAATATTAATGGAAATTTAACTGAGACCACTTTTCATACATTCGATGTGCATGTAGGATAAGTGAGGTCAATACTTTTTTTTTATCAAGAAACTTTTGACGAAAGAATAAAACGCAAAAGAAAGAAAGAGGTAAGGAAAAAAAAAATCCCGACAAAGTTGAATTGGAATCCGTTGAACTATTACGTGTGATTGAATGTTCACCCTTCCAACGGATGACCAACATACCCTCGAATGTCTAACTTGGCCCTTTTAGACGCATGCGCATTATATGTTCTCCAATATTCAATTTTCCTCAGTCGTGTGAGTTCTAGAAATAATAATATGGTTGTCATTTCTTTCGGATGCTGGTTTCTCAAGATCGATCCTTGAGATTTGTTCATCTAACCTAAAGCGACATGTGGGGTCCAAAATACTTAAAGGTAAAGGTCACTCTATGGTATTTGTTTAGAGAATTGGGGGTATGAAGATTCAAAACCAATTGAACGCTACAGAATTATATAGGAATTTTCTTTTGTCATAATCTTAATTTTTATTTTAATAGAGTAGATTTTATTTTAGAAAGGTCTTGAATTAATTGCTTCAGATCTTGAATCCAAGTATTTATTTTACCTTCGAGTCCCGATTCTTGTGGAAATATATCAATATAAGTAAAAATATAAATATTATAAAAATATTGTTTTATAATAAATTCACTATAAAAATAATACAGTCAGTTTATAATTGATTATATAATTTAATGGGGTCTGGTATCAAGTTTTCCTATTATTATGTCAGAGTAAAAGCATATTTAAGAAGTACTTTTAACCATTTAAAATAGTATTATAATACATTTGCGTTTAATTTCTAAATCCTAACTAAATGCCTCGCCATAGGTAACACATAAAACTAGCCCCACAAAATAAAATAAGAACATTTGATTTAAAATAGTACAAGTTTATCACCCACCTGGAATCGAAAGTAAAATCAACCAAAAAACTTTATATCTTATTGGGCTTAATTATTGTAACAATTTGCCTGTCAGGTAAAATTACTGCTATTGTGTGCAGTAATGACCTGTGATTATGGATTTGGTAAATACATGTTTAACAAAACAATAAGGATTGGTTGCAATGTTGGTGTATTTGATTAACTATTAAATTGATTACTACGCTGAATAAGTGGGATTTTGCGGTGGTCTGGAAGAAAATGCTAGTCAAGTCCAGTAATTTTACAGTTCTTGTAAATAAAGCATTATAGGCCAAACTTAAGGCAATTGGCCGTTTTTATTTGGCGTGGAAATACAGAGTCATATGAACAAACCTTTATCTTGAAGAATTTTTATATTTTTCAATTTTATATCGTAAACGGTTTGTTCAAGAATGGAAGCATATTAATTAACTAATACTTTGTATGTACACTCAGCTCTTCTATAATTTTAACATTGATAAAATATTAATAATTTTGACATTTTTCAATATAAATCTGCCGGCTGCATAGCAAAAATTCAGGAAATGTAACACCTATTAAATCTTGATACACTATCTCAGAAGAGGTGTTGAAAATATTACTATAAAAATCTCACTCTTTCTCGAGAAAATTGATATTTACAAACGTATTATTTTTCCGCAAGACCTGTTCGATAGCTAGTGCCATCTAAGTTTTCCATGATCAAGCTGTTCTTGTTGACGCGGAAAGATACTTTGGTCGGTTGTCAAGCCATGCCACGCCTTTCACCCTCCCGCCCACCATTTCACAAACTAGGTTTTAGATTAACACTCGACAGGGCCTAGGGACTTAATAAAACTTTAATGCTTCAGAAGATATTTTAAATTTAGTTTATAATAGACAGTAGTACCAATGGCTGTTTAATATTTATCATGACCAACTTTTAGTTTGGCAGGGATTATTGCCCTATATTTAAAAATGTATGTTTAAATGCTATAATGTCCATTAAAAATATTCAACAGAGTTTCAATTCATAAATGTAAATAATTAAACTAAACATATTTTATTAGAAAGATTACATTCATTTACACCAAAAATTCCTTTTTTTTCTATTAAAATAACTTCAAAAATACATTACTTTAATTTCCTTCCACCAATTCTTTAAGGCTTAATCTAATTGTGTAGACTTTCTCTGACGATATTTTATCAGCGCATGTTACTCACGTTTGGGCTCTACGCATATGTACTATGTATACTAATGTGTTAGGTATGAGGAGAGTTTGATTTAGAAGAAGTGTACCAGCATTCGATTGAAAGGAAAGTAGTCCATCGGTGGTCTACTCTATTGAGAAAGTGATGGTTTAAGTTAACCTTTTAAATGAAGAAAGTTCCTTACATTGCATATTGTCATTCAAATATATTCAAAATCCATTAAGATTTATATGTGTATAAAATAAAACTAAATGTGTCTACGAGGACAAAATATATTATCTATTTTGGACAACAATGTGTTTGATCAAAACACTGAAAAGAACGTAGGCATACACGTGTGTGTATGTGTCTAGGTGTGTGTGTGTGTATGTATATATATATATATATATATATATGTATATATGTATGTATATATGTATGTATGTATGTATGTATGTATGTATGTATGTATGTATGTATGTATGTATGTATATATGACTGTGTGTGTGTGCGTGCGCGCGCTCCACTCGTTCCATAATATAACAGAACGTTTTCAATCCCAGCTGTTGTTTCTTACCAATCAATATCCTAGATTTTGACGTTAGGTTTTTTTTTACTTTAAAGGCGATGAGATGATCCTGTGTACTTAGATAATAATCAATGGCCGTAGAGAAGTTTTTTTATAGGTCAGGTTTTATTATTATTTTTATTCAGGTAGTTTTGGATTTTTAGGACATTATTTCTTGGTTTGCGTCATTTTTAAAATCTATTTAGTTATATTTGAGGAATACCTAGCCTTTATTTAAGTAATATTTATGCATTCATGTTGAATATTTATATTTTTAAAGAATATGGTATTTTATAAACACATAAATAACAACAATTATTTCTTTTCAACACAGTTGCAGGATGAGAATATAAATCTGGCAAAAAATATTTGTATCCTTTTTGCTGGTATGGTTAGAAAATGCACATTCCTGGTGATATACACTGCAATTAAACTGGAGAAGTTTGCGTTAGGAGAGAACAATTAGTACAGAAGCAAATATTTTTAATCAATACTGTACTTTGCACAATTCAAGAGTTTGGTTGTTAAAGTCTTCCTTACCTACCGTACATTCTTAAGTAGATAAGTTATTTTTATTTGTGATTCGTTCTTTAAGTGCTTGATTGATTTGGTCGTGTGCATTGATGAATTTTTTTTTCTCATATTTTAAAGTATTTTATTGTAAATTTGAATTAATATTCTTTAGATAACTTTGGTTGCGTAGTAGGTTATTTGATTTTTATAATATTCTAGTTCTAGTTCGGACCCTTCTGATCAATGTAATCCAAGTATATAGGCTTACGTTGATTGTCAATAAAATAGAACAATGACTAAATTCATTATTTATTTTACAATCTTGTTGTGCCCTCATTGTATTGACACACTTTTGGCGAGGTTTCATTATTTTTTAAGGATCACAGATTTCTTAGAGAAAGTCATACCAACTGACTGACGTGTTTGGAATTTCACTCAAAACTTCCCATTAAGAAAGACAGCGTCTGGTAGAAACACCAAATAAATCACAACCCACGTGACAGTTGCGTGACGTTCGGTATACATTTGAAAGTAAAGTGTTCAGCTGGATTTAGTTATGCATCCACATAGGAGGTCATGCCTTCTATTACGACAGGATCACGACATATAAAACGGATTATGGTGGAGAGGTTTGAGGATAAATCTCTGCTAAAAACACGTTTTTAATCATTTTACGACCCTGCTGTAGGTGATAATCTTATTTTATTTTGATTTTTTAGGGCACCCGGAAGTATACATTTTATTTATCCTTGGATTTGGAGTAATCTTTCATATAATTTATTGGGAGGGGTAAAAAAATGTCTTCGGAAATCTGGGACTAATTTTTGCAATAATTGATATTGGATTCTTAGGTTTCGTTGTATGAGCACATCACATATTTACAGTGGGAATAAATGTGTATACACGAGCTTACTTTAGTGAAAGTGAATATTTTATTAATTGATTTAAAATGTATATGCATTCATTTTTATGTTTTTTATAAGCTACCATTTCTATCCTTATTTCTTGGATTAAACAATTAAACATCCCAATATAAAAATAAATGATCATAAAAATATAAACAAGGTATATTTTTTATTAAATTAGCAAAATAGTTATTAAGAAGGCCATCTTAAGGTGAGATGTTAGTAAATGCGAGGTAAAGTCATTATTTTTTGCATTTTTTTGGACCAAAATATCTTTGGGGAAAAAACCCATTGCTTTCGTAAATACATTTAATATTGTTTCTTTCGCATATTAATTTCAACGGCCTTGAATATTTGATTATGAACATTGAATAAGTTGATGAGGTAATTTATAAAGAAAGAAAAAAGTTTTTAACCAAATATATGATGACCATGAAAAATATTAAACAACTTTACGGTTTACTGTCTGTTGAAAATTAAACCATATGAATATACCAGTGAAATGTTTGATTTTTTATTCTTAAAATTAAAATTAAAATTATTATAAAAATCTGCAAATCTAATTAACTCAAAGAAATGCCTAATATACTATATTTGGTCTAATTTTAACGTCAACATTTGATTTGTGTCTGTTGTAAAATATTCTGTGCTATCCGTAACTTAGATTTTTCTAGTTACTAGAATACAATTAACTGAAAACATCCACGATATGTTTTTGGTTATATCTACCACTTCAATATGTTTGAGTTTCTTTATGTAGTTTTACTAACAAACCACAGGGGGAATAAGCTTGTAGTTGCTATAGTGTTTTCTGAACTATTTTGAATACAAATAAATATTCGCAAAAAGCACTACATCAGGGTGCCCACTGAATTATGTAAATCATATTTTATTTTTGAATGGTCTTCATGACCAAAATCTCATTTAATGACTTTTTCATCCCTTTCGTGACTGGTAGGTTGACACTCTGAAACATATTTAATTGGATGAATAGCTTTAGGATCACCTTGTCACTTTTATAGGAACAAACTCATCACTTACTAATGGTCTGACCAAACTGAATTTGCCAAAAGTTCGTGGTTTGATTAAACTGACCTTGTTTTGAAACTGGCTTTCACTTCTTGTTTCTACTGAATAAGTTATTTTTTGTTGGTCCTACACTCCTTTTGCACTTAAGTTCATTTGACCATTAAAACATTATAAAATTTAGCAATTGTATAGTTGTAAGATATAAAAATATGTATTCAATTATTTCGTATCATATTTGAGTTCGAGTTATAAGGAGTCAAACCTTGTATTTTATGCTCTTTTTTTGTACCATTGATAGGGTAAATTAATGTATGGGGCTAAAATTTAATAAAAATATACATTTATATTAGCCGTACCGGATAAAATATTAATATTATAATAATATAAATACTTTAATGTAATCTTAATCATTTTTAGTGCTGCGTCTTACTACTGAGTCAGTTTACACCCTTATATACTAAGTACGCTTGTGATTTTAGGGACTAGGAAGTGTACTTGCATTTGCATGGAACGATAATGGAAAACTATTTTGTAACAACGACCCTCCGTTCACCCGACCGAGATTTGAACCTCGATCTTCCCATCATCCGCATTATACTCTAACACAAAATTAGAACATTAGCATACGTGGCCAACAAAGAGGTTATTAATATTATTGATACGTATTAAAAATAATCTATTATTTAAATATTAAAGTCTATTTTCTCCTCCTCTCTCTCCTTGCAGCAGTTTTGTGCGGACACACGCTACACCACACTCCGGTAGGAATGGTGTCTTTGAAGACACGTAAAGATCAAGGTGTGAATTGCTACAACGCGTCAGGCGCAAATTAGAGCCGCGCCCATGAGATGCGTGTGGCTCACGCGAATATAAATATTTTCCCACAGAGCGACTGACGCGTTTGAAATACCATAAAATATCACAGACGAGACAGTTTTTGTCTGTCATTAAATTGATGATTATTAATATTTATCATTAGTAATTACTTATTATTATTAATAAAATTGAACCGACTGTTTTATCTGAACCGTGTGCTTTTCGCAAAAACACTATTATTGTAAAGAGCGATGAAAAACTGTTTGCAAGTTTACTATTAGTTCATTGAATGGCAGAAATAGTTTTGTAACATAAGTTAAAGACATACTTGTAGAAAGTAAAAATTTAGGATTAGTTAATTCATACTAAAGAAAACTTTATTTATATTAACGAGTAAAAGAGAATGCAACTGGTCGCACGAATTTACAGCCGCGTGAGCAATCGCTTCCATACTGCTTCCGGAGGAGTGCTCGCGTCTGAAGCTATCTGTCGTGGTGTGACGCGCGCGTCAGCCACGGGCTACCGAAATGACATAGTTTAAAACACAAGGAGTACAACGCGTCTGACATGCACGCGGCTATAACTCGCGTTTAACTCGTTGTAGCAAATCACGCCTAAATTTTTAACGTGCAGCGAAGCACAGGGATGTGTGACGCAGTGCCGCACTTAAGTGGGAGAAAATCTTAAGGTGTCACTCTCACAAAGGACTGGACGACCGATGACAGGGAGATTGGGGTTTGAATTCTATTCAGGTGTACTGAAGGAAGGGTGGGTTTTCCTATTATATCCATTCTCCTTTCATAAATATATTGGTAACCTTTAAATAAATTTAATCTTTCCTATCTTTAACACATTATAGTATTAAAACATATGTGTATAACCAAACACACTGCTAAAAAGATAAAGGTAATGTGACGTGCAACGTTGGCAGATAATGTTAAGTAATACATCTGGAAACAAAATACAATAAATGTTCTTAAATGTTGTATATACAGTACTGAGGAAATATGTATTTTCTTCGAGAGGTTTAAACCTGAACTGGTGGTTACATGGTCTAACAAGTGACTCTCACATTAGACTTGGATTTCTTGTGACGTGGATATTGGGGATAGAGTTTCTGTCTGTGAACTAAGGGTGATCTTTCCTAAATAGCTTTCCTACTCTCCCTTCATGCAAAATTGTATACATATAGCCCATACTATATCTTCCTTCTCCTATCATACTATTGTAAATATGTGGATACTCCAAACATATAGTAAGAAGAAGAACAAACAAAAAGGTCAAGATGCGTATCAGGTACATCTCGATTCAGAGATGAATAAACTTTGCTGAAAGTTCCAAAAAGTTAATAAAAAATAATAATCTACGTATATCTATCACTTTTAATGGATAATATCAATAACTATAAAACTATCCTAAGGCCAAAAGATAATGCTATGAATGTTTTTTTAAGATTTTCATACTCGAACCCTACGGTATATCTCACAATGCTAGAGAAGCACCTCTTGTAGCTTCACCTTGAGGACTGCATATATCTGGATAATGACCTGCTGGAGAGGGTACACACAACACAAGTATAAAGTTACATCTCACCTAGAAACTAAGGAGGGAGGGGGCATCTAACGAAAATAGAGCGTGGACACTTTATCCTGTTTTTGTGTGCTCCACAAAATACTAGTTTTCCAGGGTTTTATTTATGAATATTTACACTAATGGTGTAGATAGGAGAAAGGTATAATGTATAAGAAATTTACCCACTATTTGTGTGGGAAAATAATGTGACACTGTTTGTATATAAAAACTTAGTACACCCAATTGTTATTTGAACTTTGACCTCTATGTCAATGTAAAACCTAGTTTTGAGCCTGACTCAAGTGGTTTTAATTACTAAAGCTAATTAGCCCCTTATTATTGTTGGAAGGGGGCCGGGAGAATTGATCAATTAAACCTTAGATACTCTACACATTGTCACATATGTTGTTGAAACAGAGACACACCAAATAAAGTCAAGTATTAAAATCCCGAGGTTGCTAAATTGGTGGTTACGCCGGATTATACATCAACTTGGTTTGGTTTTCTGGTGGTGGAGAGATTTAAGTTATAATCCTGGCCAGATGTAAGCAAATTGAAGGTATTTCCCCCCCCCCTCCAATTGATATTCAATTTCCTCCACATACTTATTTCTCTCCCACTAAGATTAATAATCAGATGATGAGGTGCAGAAATAAATTGACAAGTCCGAAACTAATACCAAATTTGTAGGGTTTCTATTAAATGTCTTAAACTCCCATAGTGTATTCATCTTCTTATATATATATATATTTCAAATACATGAAGCAATATTTTAGACTTTTGACATTTTATATGACCCGTTTTCATTCTGTACTGTTGGGTTTGACGTGAAATATATAGCAGCGCTACCTTACTCCCCCACCATTCGACCCCTTTACCCCATCCCTTCCCAAGACGACGTCCCTACAGAACATGCGGACATGAAAAATGGTGCTAGTGAAAAGCAATCGGCACTGTATGTATGGCACGACCCGCTCGCGGCTGGCTATCTCTGCCTTTCTATTCCTCTACCGAAAGTATCTCCTCTCTCCCTTTACCCGACTCACGCCTTTTTTTTTTGCCTGTGCGTGACGTCATTTATCTTATGGGTTGAAGAGGAGAGAGGACGAGTCGGGGTGGAAAACGGTTGTTAACGAGATCTCCTATGGCTCCCACAATCGCAAGTATTATTGATGAGTTCAACCAATTACTCCGTAATGAATTGTAGAAGCAATTTAGCGATGCCTTTCAAAATCACACAGATTTGATATTTTTAAGTTATCTCTTTTTTTCTGTTTATCGGAAAGATTATTAAGATTATTTAAAGGTCAAAGTATTATCCTCAATATATAATTAGCCTTACAATTGATTATTTGACTTTATATTTTACTTTTATCGCTACCTCTAGTAGATAGGATGTCTTGTGATCGTTAAAAATAAAAACGAGATTGCGACTTTACATGGCCACCTGAACCAGAAAAAGTGATATTCACGATAATATATTTCAATCCATCTGGGTGTCAGAATCTCGTCCTAAGACCGAAACCATTAATTTACTGATCGTGCTTGAAACTTCGTATCTAGGGTTAGCATAAGGTCCCCCAAAGGAATTTTAGGAATGATATATCACCCCTAAAATTAATGGTATCTTACTGAAGGGTAAAAATGAAAAGAAAAATAAAACAGTTGGTATAGATATCGGCACCCCAATATTTTGATTAGCATCTCTTATAGTAATAGTACAGAAGTTTTGTAATTTAAATTCCCCCCTGCTTTACTAAAAACACCGTGTTTTTTTTTACAAATAATAAATATGACTGATAATTTTCCACCTGGATATGATGACTAGTATTTTTAAATATAGATTATGTCACCATCCGCCAATAATAAGATCAACGTATAATTGTAGTTTTCAAAGCGTTAAATTTTTTTACGATTATTATATAATCAACATATTCTTGTTTAATAGCTTGAAAATTATCTAAATTGATTTGAAACAAAAGTGATAAAATGAACAAAATTATTAACATAATATATTTAAAATGTATTTATGACTAAGAAATACTTTATACATTTATATGTAGCTGTACACTAATAAAGTAACAAATCATTAACATATCTTAACACAATTAAAAATCAGGATTTACAGCTATGATCTTAAAACCTTTTTAACATGTATTTTTTACAAATACATTTTATGTTAAAATTGTTTTAGAAGTTTTCAATGAATATGTAAGACTTTTTATATTTTATGAGCATTCAAAAAGTGAACTGCTATCAATTTAAGTGCGCTCCTGTTATTATAAAACTTTAATTACACAAGGTGCTTTGAAGGAAATGTAGACTCACTTCAGGAAAGATTATTCAAACAGATCTTCTCAAATTCTTCCTTTCTCTCTCTCTCTCTCTCTCTGTCTTTAATCCTTTTTTGGGTTATAAAATGCAAATTCGTTCTGATATAGAATAAATATATCCTTTCGCTTTATCATTTTAGAAAGTAGCGTTAACATAAATGAAGATAGGTAAAAAAGAGTTCACGGTTTCGAAGTAAGTTACTACGTTTGAAAATTTGAAAAGATTAAAGTAATAAAAAAAAAATTACCGAATAATTTGCTAGATTTAATAAAAATATGGTTTAAATTTGTCATCTTCCGTAATTTGAAATAAAACGTATGGTGAACCATAGAGACTTTCTCGATATTTTGCCTATAATTGGTGATATTTACTTAAAAGCTCGTCAAATATGTGAAACGAAATAAAATATATTGTTGATGAAACAATATATTAAATAGCATAAATGAAATAATATACACTGTTACAGAAACGTATTTAGAAATAATCTTACGTCATCAAAGCATTTAACAATCAATTTCCTAAAACTTAATTTAAAAACATGTTTTCCAATATCAAAAAATATTGGGCTGAAAAAATCAATAATTTATTTTTTATTTTTAAGATTCCTACAACTTTGTAATGAGAAGATATTTTGTATCTCAAAAAATAGCGGAAACTTGAAAAAAAAAAAAATTATATTTAAGCTGATGTAATACCCTCAAATTCATTTGCTTGGAAAAGGGAAATTTGCCATATCGATGTAATGCCAAACAATGCCTTGATAAGAAATTTAAGCGAAATCGTTAAAGCATATTTAGAGAAGAATTTATTTTCTCTTTTTTTTCTCCATTTATTAAATTAAATAAATTTCAGGGTTAGATAGATAATTCCAAATCCCCAATGAGGAACCTCTTGAAAACCCTAGTATATATCATGTCTTGGCCTGATTGGTAGAATGGTATCAGTGTTTATTGTGATGACCAATGCTAGAATTTCCCAAGAATGTTTTTTATAATGGGAGAGCTTGCCCTTATATAGATCGGATGGTGGAATATGATGATTGTGCCAACGGACTTGTTGAATTAACGAATTCATTATATTTTACAGGAACTTATACACAAAAATTATAAATAAAATTGGTAATCCCATAATGTGTATTCGAAATTTGACTTCCAAACTCTTGACCTAATGTGAAAGCCATCATTATAAGTTCTATAAAAGTCATCATTCTCGCAACCAATGGCAAAGCATTCAATGTTATTACCCCATCATGTTCAAGAGGCAACAATTTCCAGTCAAAGATTGTTTTTCAGTAACTATTAACAAATCTCAGTGTTTGTTCATCGAGTTAGACTTAGAAATACCTTTATTTTCACGTGGACAGTTTTATAGTGCATGTTTTACAATCAGTTTACATAAAACTAATATTATTTTACCTAGAGTTTACAGGCAAGCCTCTAGAGCAGCTATTATATGATCATCAAGAGAAATCAGCTTTTAGCACATATTTAGAATATATACCTACTTTGAATTTATGCTTTATAAAGACCACTTTTCAAGATTTGTCACACAATTTAAAATAAATAAAAGATTAATATTTAAAAAGAGTTCTAAGATTTGTTTACTCTCCCCTGTGATTAATTTTATATTCTGAAAAAAGAACAAGGTTACTTTATAGATTCCTCGTGAAAATAACGGATATAGCAGCTACTCCTTTTACAAATTAGTCTACTTCAACTATTTCATTGTTTCCCAATGTTATTTTATTGCATTGTACATAAAGAATGATTTATATGATACTAATTTGATACAAATTTTAAAGAGTAAAATTAAAAATAAAACAGCTTCCATTTACATTTTGTGTATTAAAAGTACTTTATAATTGATGTTATATGAAGGAATAATATTGATCTACACAGAGATAAAAATGAATATTTTAATAATATTGTTAAATAAACAAACACACACGAAAAAAATATAAACGTATACATATTGGCCTACCAATAATACATTAGCTATATACGTATAGTATATAAGTATATATACGATATGTATATAATATGAAACATTTTATATTTGTGTTAGGCCTGTACATAGATATACAAAAATGTAATTTAAAAGGGATATAGACCAAGAGAAAAAATATTAATACATATTTGTGTAGGCTCAGATTTAGGCAGCCCACTTTGGTGGCCGGATGGTCTAAAAAACTACTTTTGCAGTAGACTCGACCGCCAATTGCGTGGAGATCGAGGTTAAGATCTACTTTGGGTGGTTTTTCCCCCCAAAAAAATCCATTCTTTTTCCACGAAAATGTGAGTACTTACTAAATATTTGGCATAATTAACTCGGAAGTTCAATGCCGAGCTTGTAAAAGTACGCCACCTATCCCTATCTTGAGCTAGTAATTAGTACATAAGCGTATAACCCGAACGGATATAATATGGCTCTAAATAATAGTTTGTATTGTGTCGCGGATTGGGTAATATGTCTCTTTTTGTGAACATTTTATGTTTGGAAATAACATGATTACAAGCAATATAAACATTCAATCAATATTCTGACTTATTTGCTAGTACATGTAAACAATTTTAATGAGTATTTTTTTTAAAAGATTGAATAGAAGTTGATATAAATTATATCTAAAAGATTTGTAATCAATATAATATGAGTAATGAACACTTTGGAAAGTATTAGTGCTGATTTGAACAAAATACATTTTTTCATTTGTTTTAATGGCTAAATTCTATACAAAACTAATATTTTCAAAGGATCATTCGAATAACCGATTTGTATCTAGATCTACTTTCCAAATGAGTTTCAGCCGTCAACGGTGAGCCGGTAAAAAAAACAAATGTTGTCAGCTATCGACATAACATTTTTAATATTATCCATATTTAATAAAAAAAAAAAAATCTTGAAGTGCTCATGCTATTCACGAGCCACTTGTTTTGAGCAAAAAAATTTGGTCGATGCTTATAAACATGCATTATATTATATAATTTACATAAATTTTTATGTGTAATGAAAAATTCTGTCTATTAAATTATTCTATCATAAAGCGATAAGAAGAGAAAGATAAAATTTAGAGGATATTTTCCCGCATTTTCGTGGAGAGAGAGTGATAACCAATATGGGAGAAACCCTAACTGCCGATATGAGAAAAAGTTATTGAGCTAAGCTCTAATATACAAGTGTAATTGTAGAACACATATTGGTATGAAGTTTTTAAATGGCACGTATCCCTCCCAATAAAATTATTTCCGAATATTATATATTTCAATTTAAATCAGAAAGTCCCACTTTTTGTTTATATTTAATTTGACGGTATACCTATGTATTTGTACATGACAAAATAAAAAATGCTCAACTCCTCAGTTTAAGTTTATACATTGCTTTCGTTCTATTCATATTACTTCTGTTAAATTTAAAAGAAAGTATGTCTAATTTAAACGTATTGGACGAAAATTGCAATATTATAGCTAGCCTTTATTCTTTTTAATACATCTTATCACGCTAGTAAAATACATTATGGATAATGAAAGCTCAGTTGGGGGTGGAGGAGTCTTTAACAGAATAGGAATAGGTTTCATTTTGTAGTGACGTCATTTCCTTGAGGGTAGCACTGAATGAGTTTGAAAGGAAATGACAATAAGGACTGTGTAACCTTGACGTCCGGACAAAGGAAGCTCATTTCTCCAGTCCCTCCCCCATCACCACCCCTTCCCCC
>CABFOV010000461.1:158722-196716 GCA_902141375.1 Timema poppense
CCCCCGATCACTGCCTCATCCCTTTAGTCTTTCTGTCCTGCCTCTGAACACCAGACATAAGCTTTGGTTTGATCATGTGATGTGGTTTGACATCGGTTTCTAGGCCATGCTAATGGTTGGGCGAGATTATAGAACAATCAGCTTGGCTTCCCATATTTACTGTTAATTAAAGTTAGATTAAATTTCTCTTCTTTTTAAACAAAATTAACTGATGGATCACTTAATGTCTAATGGATATGAGCACTTGTTTACCAGCTAATAAGTTAGCCCGATTTGTCGCTGAGTGATTAAAGTAGACGACGACTCACGAGTTAAAGTTGTATGTTTGTTTTTTTATTA
Organism: Timema poppense; assembly: GCA_902141375.1. Lineage (NCBI taxonomy): Eukaryota > Metazoa > Arthropoda > Insecta > Phasmatodea > Timematidae > Timema > Timema poppense. Next base: position 159,062 of record CABFOV010000461.1, read on the forward strand.
GTAAATAACATAACGAGGTTATTACCCACATCTTTGGTTACATAGTCTTAAGCGTCACTATTTCCATATACAGAATTTTTGGAGGCGGGAAGGTCGGGATTTGAACCTAACGAGAATTACTGACTGTTTTTTTCTTATTGTTTTCCCAGTATTTATCCTCTCAAATTCATATAAATTTCCTCTAAACTTAATCTCAAGTCAACAACCAGAAAGCTTGTTTTACGTGATTTGTATCCATCCGCAGCTGGGTATGACCTCATCCATTTGGGTGGCTAGTACTGCCGACAGCATCTGGTAGAAACCCCGTGTAGTAGGGGAGTTCAGGAAGGGTTGTGGTTTCCCATTGCCTTCCAAACTGGATGTCTATGTGCACCCGTCAAAGTGCCTACAAATTTTGGAGGAATTTTCACACGTTTTTCCAGGGTTGTTTTTCCATGTATCACCTCCTTTTCTCTTACGTCCATTTAAATCTCGACAACTTACACCTTGCGACCACTTTTACAGATTTTTGTTTTACTTTATAGAACATGGTGAATTTTTTTTTGTATTTACTCTTCTTTTTTTAAAAAAGCAAAATGTACAACACATAACACGATGGGGCATCTGGTTCGAACTGTAGTAATGACCTAGGTTAGGGATTATTCATGGAGTAGACGGATCCTTTTAAGGTCGGAGTGTGTTGTAGGCGAGTAAAAGTCAGTGCTTTAGCAGTTTTATAGCAACAAAACCCACCTCGGTGGGGTAGTTAGCTAACGCGCTAGTTTTGTGTTGAGATAGACTGCCGGGAACGGTAATATAGTGGTTTGAATCTCGCTTGGGTGAACTGGGGGTTCCCTAAATTGTTTTCCACTCTCCCACCACGCAAAGGTGGGTTCACTCCATCTATAATCAACCTTCTCATCTTCAATCCCATTAGATTAATTAATACTCAAGCGTATAACTCGAACAAATAGTAAGAAGTGGGACTAAGTATTATATAATATTTTTAGCAAAACATTTATTTTGGCTAAAATAAAACATTTCTTTGTTAGAAAATAGAGCTTAATTTTCTTCGCGTGGTTTTATCAAAAGTTGTTGAACATATGTCATGAGCATAGCAGCACTAGATGAGAAATTTTTTAAACGAAGAGAAAATATTGTCATTAAGTTCAAGACACGACTTGAGAGGTAATCAAAAACAGGTGATATCACAATGAGAATAAAATTAATATATGTTTATCTTGGGGATGTATTATATTTATTTTGTCTAAAAAAAAGCTTTGCCATAAAAACTTAAAGAAATTACCGCCCTTAACTCGTGTTTACTATACACTCACCTTAAGGAAAACACGCTATTTTCTGTTTGATGATGGCGAATATTTTTACTATAGGGCTGGATGAGGTTAGACTTAGATTATCTTAGTTTGAGAATTTTGTGTTAATTTTATATTTAATCTGAGGTATTTGACATGTACTTTATAAACCAACTGACTATATCAGCATACGACCTATATCCAAAATTTGATCTAGACCAGAAACAACACCCAGTCCCAAACCATTACTTCATAATTCTGAAAGTGGAAACCCACATTTCACCAATACTAAATTTTTTTGGCACTGCCAAGATTCGATTCCATGAACCTTGAATTAGTAAGCAGACACGTTACCTACTGATATAAGGTATCAACCTGCCTCTTGTGATAGTGGTAGGTACCTCTGGCTACTGATATAGAGGTCCCAGGTTTGATACCCAGTGGTATCAAAGGTAATTTTTCCCGTCAGGAAAACTTTTTCTATGGTCATCATGATATGAATAATTTGACTTAAGTTAGGTTTAAGATTCCCACTGGCTTCACACCTTGATCATCACTATCATCACATCATCTCATTACGAGTATGACTGACGTGTAGACAACCTCCAAGTTACACACTGGGCAACGTTCTGTGCCCAACGAGCGACTAAAAGTCTACATACACGGCGAGTGATATGTGTATTACTCCTCTCACGGTCAACTATGCCATGGGATAGTTAATATATATATATAGTGTGTTTGAATAATTATAATTAATAGCTGATAGATATTTTATGTACAGTACGTTTGACAATTCAATTAAAAAACTTAGCTAAGTAATTAGAATTGAAACGTTCATATGAATAATTTACAAAACAGTGTAGTCAGTATTTCGGAATAAAAAATATGTTTAGCTATATTTTAACCAAAATCACTAATCATATTGTCTCATATAAAGTATAAACAAGAACAATTTCTCCTGATTCATACTTTATTTCACTCTTAACAATATTTTAACTAAAATAAACACATACACAAACAAAATTATTAATATGATCACCAAACAAAAATTTAAACATATTTATTTTGACAAAAAGTACGTCCACTCTTTTAGCAAAGTGTATTATGTTCATCCATTATGCTATAAAAGTGATTTATAGATTATTGGGCGCTATAAAGTAATATATATTTATACAAAAATGATCTAGTTTGAAAACAAATCTTTAAATAATTTATTATATTTTTGTAATTAATAATGTTGTACACATGACTTAATAAAAATACAAACCCTTTAGTAGGCAAAGACGTTGATGAGAGAATAATTTGAAAATGTATTTGAATGAGTTGGTTGTCAGGCTATGAAGAGGATTGAAGTGTTTCGGGAAAGGATTCAATGGTGAGCATACGTTCTGATATACATGACATTTCGAGTTCCTTAAGATAATTTAGATATAACATCGAGGAGCCTCTTATTTTAAAAGTTTAATGGGTTTAGATATTTAGGAACAAGGTTAACTAATAATAACGAAATTAGATTGAAAATTAGGAAAATAATACGTTCGTGAAATGCTTTCTATTACTCGGCCAGTAAGCTTTTCTCATCTCGCCTGATTCCAAGAATGTTAAACTAAATACAAATCAATAATTTTACCAGTTGTTATTTATGGGTGTGAAACGTGGTTTCTTACATAGCATAACAAAAATAAATTTAGAGGGTTCAAAAACAAGGTGCTTGGCAAGATATTTGATCCAAAATAGGAGGGGAGGATACTTGGGAGTGAATAAAGTTACTTAATGATGAGTTACATAGTCTCTACTTATCACATTGATAGAATAATAAAGTCTCTTGGAACACAGTTGGCAGGACATGAAGTGTGAATGGAAGAATCTATAACCGTGTCTATTGTATTGACAGGCGAACCCAATGGGAAGAGAATATTGGGAAGAGCTGGTCCCAGGTGGTTGGATAATATTAGAATGAACCTGAAAGAGATAGTGTGTGTTTAGTATTTATTTCCATATATTTTATTATTTCAGTATCAATTTCATTATTGTTTACTGAATTAAATATTTCTTATATTCATTCATTATTAATTTATGTAATTATCACATTTTTCTGTTTACCGCCTTTTCTTTCATTAATTATGTTTTGTAAGTGTGGTACAATTTCTCATAACCCGAACGGGTAGTAAGACGCGGTGCTAATAATAATAATAATAATAATACAATTGCTCTCTCGTATTTTTACGTGCGTTTCCTCTTAGTTCGCAAAGTGTTTTCCTCAAAGGTGGACGTGCGTCACCACCGCGGCTCAATTCCTTTGTTTTTCTATGTGTCTTGCATTCTCTTTCGCTAATTTAAATAAACCCACTCTCTTCCTAACTGGTATAAATGTGCGTCTGATCAGAAGCACAAAGATCTACCCATCACAACCCCAGGTAGGCCTACTTAGGTTACTGCTTCACAGGATCTTTAGCGTCAGGTAGGATCTCACCATATCTACTTACGCACACATTAATTGATTAATTATCCCTCTTAATCAAATTAAAATCAGTATGTAACGAGTTGGACTGGATAGAAATAGCTCAAGATAGGGATAAGTTGTAAGGTGGTGAACTGTATAGAACTATCTCAATATAGGGATAAGGTGTAAGGTGTTGAACTGGATAGGACTAGTTCAATATAAAGATAGGGTGTAATGAATTGGACTGTATAGAACTAGCTCAAGATAGCGGTAGGGTGTAATGAGATTGGCTTGATAGAACTAGCTCAAGATAGCGGTGGAGTATAAGGAGGTGTACTGGATAGAAAAATTTATTTATTTAGCACCGCGTCTTACTACCCGTTTGGGCTATACGCTTAAGTACTAATTACGCTAATGGATTAGGAATTGGGAAGGTTGAATTTTAAAGGAATTGAACCCGCATTTGTGTGGAGGGAGAGTAGAAAACCATTTAGGAAAAACCAAACCCAGTTCACCCAACCAAGATCCGAACCTCGATCTCCCCGTCCTCGGCAGTCGAGCTCAATACTACTAGACCGATATAATAATAATTATTAAATTGATAAAATAATTACTATTAAAATATTGTATAAAAATCTTACTTAGACTTTGCTTCGCATGTTCCAAACTTTGTTTCTTATTTAAAAGGTGTAATTTGTGTATCCCTTATAAATAATAATAGTAATAATACGTTTTTCTTGTGAGATACAATCAAACACATTTATTCCCGTGCACCAATTAAAATGTTACAGTACACTTCCCAAGCAATTAGTCTGATATCTTTAGAAAAAAAAATTCTTACTGTGCTAAAGTATTATTTAGTGAAAAGGAAACATTATTAAAAAAATGCCACCAGATATTTAATCTAAGATTATTTAATATGGTACGTAGATGCTGTCTCAACTCAGCTAACGGGACGAGAAAAAGAAATCCTACTAAAAATTAAGTTCTGGACGTTAAGGAAACAGTTGAAAAGAATGGAAAAAGGAAGACCCGAATAAAGTTCAGGAGACACTAAGTCAGATTACTCTGGCGCTGTTGTCTGCATGGTTAGGGAGAGGAATGAGGAGGTAGGTAGGGATAGTCGTCGAAGAGAAGAATAAAAGGGAGTCAGGTTTTATACGACGTTATAACATGAAAAATGACACTTTACGAGGAGTCTCTTTATTGTTCCGGTAGTTGTTGCGTTTGATGTCCAATCAAATTACACGTGTGCTATTTCCCACATAACACGTTAAAATGTGCTCAAATTCTTTCGTCAAATATCTATGAACAGTTTTTTTAAAGATACAATTCCACAATTCTGGTAATAAGACAATGTTAGTTGGGAATTTGATTTTTTTTAAAGGCTACAAGCTATACAAGAATATAATAATAAAACTGGAATTTATTTTATTAATGGGAAGTTTATTTTAGGGGATTGGGTCATTGCTTGGTTTAAAAATCAATCTAGTTGACGTTTCAAAATAGTAAGTGAAATATAAATAGAAAACTATTTTAGAAACTACCATAATAATTGTATCTATCTCAATAGTGAACAGCAGACTATTTTTAGGATGGTAATAATAATTTAAGTTTAAGAAAAAAGAATACTAAACTTTTTCAATTCAACATTAGAAATTAATATTTAATTTTTAGTTTAGCTTAAACAAGAATTTTTAAAAAAAAGTGTTTGACACTAGAATTAATTTTGTATTTAATCGCATTGGAAAAAAAGTAGTTTATTAAATGCTAACAGTATAAATATATTTATAATAATGTTCATATTAATTTGGTAAGGAGTACAAAATGATAATATTAAATATTATTTCTTATTCTATTATTCCCTTCGCTTTATTTAATATTCAGAATCCATGACGTTATGTTTCGGTGTTATATATTACACCATCTTCAGGTCTTATTTATAATGACGATTATTGATTTAGAATATATATTTACGAAAGGTGTGTGAAATTTTGAATTATTATTATATATGAAACATTTTGTTGGTGGATCAAGTTATATAAAACGTTATTAATAATTAGGTTTTAGTAATTAATCTGTATTAATACTAATTACATTTGTGACATGTTTGTATTTTTTCAACTAATGCTATTTACAATTGATACAAGCAAATACATAATTAAATAATGATGATCATTCTTTTTGATTAGGTCACAGACTGAACTCGGCTTAGAACTGTAATATATTAAAATATAAGACATATTTTTCATGTTCAGTTGATCGAGTTATATCTTTGTCTTTTTAAACAATTATTATTTTCTAAGCTAATGTTATTAGTGACCTAATAAACGGGGTTAAAAATACGATAATATCATAGAATAAATGCACCCACATCAGCGTGGTGAATTTGATTGTGAAACAACAGTGATGGCTAAAATCTTGAAAACCAAACATGGTGCATATAGTCGAGATTGGAGCCTCAAACTTGAAATCCTTGAAAATCTAGTTTATTTCGATATTGACGCAATTAACTGTATGACAATTGGTGTTGGTATGTACCCTGTGACCAGTGACCAAAGCGTCAAAAGATATTGCCGCTCAACATTCAGCTCGAAAGAAATTTTTAATTCTACGATGTGTTATTTCAAAATATGGTTCACACCAAATTAAAGCTAAAATATTCGAAAAGGGCTCTTTTTCCTTAAAAACTCTACAGTTTGAGTTTTATTAATAGATATAAGTGTGTAAAAATGGGAAATTAAGTTTTTTTCAACGACCTTTTAAGCATATTTGTGGAACTTTGAAACTTAGCTTGATGGAAAATAGTTCTAGATTCAGACTTTCGCAAATAAATTCAGTATTTTTTGTATAGATTTGCAATAGAAAACTTTAATATATTTGATTACTAACATAAATCTTTGCTCATTTCATTTATAATTTAATGTTCATGTTTTTTTTCTCTTCTTACCGATTGATATTATAAAGGGTGCTTGTGGGTAGGGTCGAAAGGGAGTGTAAGCCTGGACAAAATAGATTAGTTCCAAAAAACGACACAGACCATTGTATTTTAAGCCATGTGGCCTGGAAGCGATTAATAATTTCTCGCTGACCAAGGCACCCGCCTTAAGAATGAAAAAAACATAGGCCTACTCCACTACTAGTTTTAAAACCCTTCGATTAATTAGATGTAGAAAATTTTCCAAATTTAACCTTGCTCTCCTTATAATCGTACTATATTTGTTAAACATCGGTAAAGAATATACAGAAACCGTTCTTCAACACTAGGTGTTTATTGAGTTAATTTCTCCTTTCCTTAACTTCACCATAATACAAAGTGTTTGACGAAGCTTGGGAATTATTTCATCAAAAATTCATAGAACGGATTTTTCAACACGCTCTGTTTGATTTTATTGCTATTCAAAAATTGAAATTTCCTTAGTCAAAGTTACATCATGAACCACTCGAGCCTCAAGAACGAATAAAGATTCTCCTTTGAGCTTCGTACGTGTAATGCAAATTTTGTATTATCTGATTGATGTGTATGCTAAGGTGAACAATGAGCATATTGGGCTTCATTGAGAATACTAATACCAAAGTTTTAAGGGAACTACATTCCAAGAGAGAAAAATCATCACACTTAAGAAAATATAATTAAAATTTTAGCTATAATGCCTAAAATTCTCTTTAGAAAATTCTCAAATATCATAGAATATGATGTTGGGAAATTGTTATAAAAAAGTGTTTAAATTTTGAGGAAAGCTATATTTTGGCAGCTTATGATATAATTTAATATTAAAACGGCGATACTACACGTGAAATGCTATTAAGAGATTAGATTCCACAATTTCATGATATTTTTAAAATTATTAAGAATGAAGTTGTCATTTTTCTTTAATCCTTAATGGGCATATTGATATCTTTTCCTTCAATTTTTGGTATGGGACGTATTTTTAAGTAAAGGGTGCCAGTTTAATAACGTGAATTCTCTAGACATCTTCCCTCCAACTGTGGGTACGTGGATTAAACTTAAAGGTATGCCTAGTTTATTTAACCAGTAATATGTAGGTCGGGGTTCCAGACTCTCGGCTGGGTAAAATCAGGGTAGGTTTCTTTTAAATATTTTTCAAATTTCCCTATATGAAAAATTGTGTACACATCCTCTAAACTCAACCTTTCTTATCCCTACTCAATTCTTGTAGTTAAATAGAGATAGTTAGGACAGGTGGTATGATGGGATGCAAGGTATAAATAAACAATCTGAGATTCAAAATGCATCCTAGTTCTTTAAAAGACAGCCCTATTAAGTGAACTATTCATTCTTAGATACAATGATATCACTACATTTAGGGTTTAAATCACGTGGTTTAATTTATCATACTATCTGATAAATGATCCTAATACCCCCTTCTGTCTCTTAATGGCCCCAGGCGTCACTATTATAACAAACTGTACTGCCAGGGACAAGAAGATCGATGTTCGAATACCAGATGGGTGTACTGTGGGTGGTTTTTATTAGAAGGGTTTTCCACTCTGCATCCATGCAAATGCGGGTACACTTAATCTATATTCAATATTCCTCATCCATAGCTCACTAGCGTAATTAATACATATGCATATAACCTGAACGGGTGCTAAAATAATATCCTAATTACTGTTAGTCCATTTTTATTATATTGTATTGATTCAATATCTTTTGATGAGGAGGTAGGGGTTTGAACTCCATTCAAGTGTACTTAGGGTGGTTTACCTGAAATGTTTTCTCACTCTACTTTCACACAAAAGTTCGATTACACTTTCTCTAAGATCCTAGCTTACTTATTCAATATCAATTAGCATAATTAATGTATGTGCACAAACTGAACCTGTATTAGGACGTGATTAAAATGAGTATTTTATAAATTGTATTAAAGCATTAAAATATATTTTGCACTTGAATTTGACGTCAAATTTAAAATATAAACTTAAATGTTGGTTATCACAAGTCTTCTATTTCAAATATGTACAGCACAATGTAAACAATCTACAAATATGTCTGCTTTTATCATCTATTGCCCTTTTAAATATATGTCAACTTACATGACATTTTTATAAATAAAAGACAAATATTTTCTAGTCTTATACCGCAATGTTTTTCCCATCTTGAAACCTTTGGAGTTCTATATATAATTATATGTTACATAGTTCAATCAATTCCATCGTCTTAAAATGTAGATGAATATGTGTTTTCAGATAAATGTGCATGTGCATTATTAAAATAGTTATCTTGATAATTGTTCAAATATTGGTCCACTGTTTGGAAAATATCACTAGATCATAGATCATAGATCGATATAAAATAACGTGTTGTACTAATTATTTACAATAATAATAGTAATTGATCTAAAATGTTAATCTCTCTTTTCCCTTATTGAACGAAATAAATTTTAATTAACCGAGTTTACTTGTTATTCTGAATGTAATCAAAATACCTGTGTTGAACTATTTGATTAAGACTCATCACCAACATCTAACATTACAAATTATCCTCTCAGAGATGAAATATGCACTATAGCACATGTGAGAATATTGTAATAGGGTTATTATTGGTGAGTAATAATCTACGGGAATTTTGGTGAGGCATTAACGACGTTGCTATTTGGTGAGCTCGGAGATATTTTGAGTAGCGGGTTGCATCTTGGCTTGATGCACTTAAACACCATCATACTCGGGGTTGGTAAATTTGGTCCCGTCTGCCAAAGTCATGTTAAATTGGGTCCCGACTTGAAAAAGGTGGTAGGTTCCCAGTTATAAAAAGTGTATAGGTAAAATGGGTCCCATCTTCAATCAGCCTATTAATATTTCCCAGTAGACACCACGTGGAGGTAAGCTGAATGGTCCCCGTGAAATATGTTTTAATTTTTTCTAAACACTTTAAAATATTAGCACAAAAAAAGGCTCAATGTAAATCTAAAACCAAATTATTATCGTAGATAATACATAGATTCAGCAAGTATAATAATAGTTTTCAAACTACAACCAGTTATAACACGCGGACCCAATTTACCTATCCGTTTAAAAATATTGGGAACTATCTTACGTATACATTTCAAAGTATTAAGACCTATTTTACGTATTGGTGAAAGGGTGCACATCTCTTGGGACCCAATTTACGTAGCGCCCTCACACTAACACACGCAAACTTCCAGAAATTCAGCTTTATTTGAAAAGTGGTTTGTTAAATCAAACCTTAGATCACTCTAATGGGGAAGTGAAAGTTAGCAATATGATTAAAAAACATGATAACTGGAATTGATTTCGCTTTTAACAACATTTCTAGTGAAATGTCACAATTCTGATATTTTTTTTAGCGCCAAGTATTACCACCCCTTCGGGCCACGGTCTAGTTCTGATATTGTGGTGGTATGAAATGTAGTCGATTATATGTCAGTGTTTTAACTATATTTATGATAAAAATTATATTAAATTTGGCCAAGTAATATTTTGTTATAGCACCCCTTATAATCCGGACATTAGATGGTTTTTCTTCAATATTACTTTAAATTAAATAGTTATTAGTACTAAACTTCCTAAATAAAATATATATTATAATCAATTTTGTATAATCATATAAAATATTTTAGATAATGTACGATAACTAGTTTTTATGGTTCATAGCTACCATGATCAGAAGAAATACCTAAAGTATGAAGATATATCTCGTCATTTAGGCGGCAACATTAAGTAATTAATAGCAGACACTAAATTGTACTGCACAGCTATTGTTTCTTCTGAATATCGGTTTTTGGGAATGTAGCTTCCAATGTTGTTCAAACTGAACCCTCAAATACCCAACTAAGGGGGAGGGGGCGGGATTATATCCCAAATACTGCATCTACACACACGAATGATTCTTACATGTTCCTTACCCACTTTACCGACCCACCTATCACCCAAAATTAATTCAACCTGACTCCTGGTGTAGAATGTTAGTTTTGTTTAGGTAGTGTGTGTATTTGTTGGTAAGTGGGGAGGGGGGTAAGAACATCCTATTCTCAGTCCTGTATTCACAAGCAAGCAACCCAACCGAGTGGTTGAAGAAGACACAAACTTGGTCTCTGCTATTCATGCTTCTCCTTGGCTGGCTTGGTGTCTTGTCTCTTCCAGTATTTCACGTATATATAGCTTGTTGTGTACTTCAATCTACCTAAACATGTAGGAAATAAAGGGAGGGGGGGGGGAGTAGAAGGAAAGTTTCTTACATAATATTTACTTGAAGTTCAGTTCCATCCTGCTGGAAAATTCAAATTGAAGCATTGTTCAAATATTTTGTTTCCTTTCATTATTAACAATTACTTGCTTAATTAAATTTATTTTTGTACTTCTAACACTAAACAAGCTAAATATACTATCAGAACTATTTTATTATTATTTACATCTGTCCGTTCACCATAATAGCTATTACTTTTTTAATTTAAAAAGGTTAGATGAAATGAAAGCGTATTTAAAATACACCAGATTCTGCTTGAAAATAATTAGAAATATTATGTGGAAAAATCATACCTGTAAAAAAAAGATCAAGTTAAATTGTTCCATTCTTACGAGCTAGACTTCTTGACCCCAACTGGAGGTGTAATAATAACAAATTTGGAAGTCAGTTTAATACTGATATTGATTCCATTACTCATCTGTCAAAGTTTTGTTGGTTGAATGGTGACTAATTTTTAAAAAAAATATCTGTCAAGGGTGTTCTGGAACTTAATGACAAATATTTCTCTTTATTTAAAAGGTTTGTCTTCTAATGCCGATATACTCATGACGTGTATTCAGGAAATTTTGATAACACTGTATGAAGAAAATTAAACTATATATCTGTAGTGGATCAATATATTATTTATTTTAGCCAAAAAATGTTTTGCCTTAAAAACTGGTAAAAAAACACTGACCTTCTCTCGCGTCACCTTCCATCCCACCTTAAACACTATTTTTCTTTGAATAGAGTAGTTGTAAAATGATGGTAGTATCGTTTACTAGACAAATATGAACTAAGATTTGGGAATAGCCTGCTACTATTTTTTCAGAATGAAATATCCAGGATGTAAGTAATATTTAAGATATTTATCTGGTAATTACTAAAATAAATAATATTTTCTTGACTATGATATGAAAACTGCTTAAAATACGATTCTAACGAAAATGTAGTTTGTCTTAAATTGAAAAAAAAAAATATATATATATTTTTCACAGCACGTTTTAATAACCGTCCTAGCATCCCCATTTAATAATTAGTGAAGTATAGATGAGAAGAAATATTTCATAGGAAATGTACATGATTTTTTGTTAAAGAAGTTGGGAAACATTTTAGGAGAACGCAACTTCATCCACCCGGGAAAGTATACCAGAAAATCTTGACTTCAAGGTCACCTGCTCACCGATGCGATTGAGAGATAAATAATTAATTGCTACTATTTAAATATATAAGATTTAACAACTTATATTTGTGTGGATTTCTTCCTCTTTTTTTATACAACATTCTTGATATCATAGTTATACTGAACGCCTGGTGAAAATTGGAGAAATATATGATTTTAGTTGACAAACTCTTCCAATCCGTATATAGCAGATAATAAAACAGAAAATTTATAAAAAGGGACATAGGTTGTTTATTTGTCAAGCTCATATTTCGAATGTGCAGCCAACCGAATGAGACATAAGTTTACTGATGACGTTTGAAGGCCGTTTCCTTCCGAATGGGAATGCACAATTTTTACTGAAAAGAATGTCACAAATATATTTGTGAGTTTTAAAATGTCAAACAATATTGCAAAAGCTTTTCAAATATTATTTACTTAGTTATAAATAAAGGTTCAAGGGAATGTTTGGTGAATTCAATTGCAGCTATTAATATATTTTTTTAAATTCAATATATTTTAGTTTTTTCAAACATCACACACTGGTTTTTATTAAAATAAAAACGGTACTATTGATAATTATCAGATTTAAATATAATGTCCACTAAATAATAATTTTTTTCACTGATATTATGAATAATATATCTTGTTAATAACTTATATTATTGATGATACCATTTAATTAAATAAAAAATTATCACCCCATATTCCTACTTGTACAGGTTATTCGTTCATACAATAAGTTTTCTATTGGGATAGGGATGAGGAAGGAAGCAATTAAGAGGTAATCTACACGCATTTGTGTGGAAGGAGAGTGTAAAACCATTTTGGAAAACCCTCAGTAAGCTCAAATGCGACTCGAACCCCGATATCCCAGTCTTCACAAGGCCAATATAAAATAATAATGTCACGTAGGACCGTTTGGGTACTAAATTAATTTTATTAATATTTATTAACTGACATATAATGGAATTTTATAATCGTTTCCTCGATAATATTAATTTAAAAACAAGTAACTGGATTATGCACACCCTATTTCAAGGCTACGAAAGATGATATTCATCATATGACCACAAAATATGCTACTTGATATTTTATCATACCAATAATTTAAAATATAATATTTAAAGCCAAAAATGAGGCTAAGGATTAGGATAGTATTCCTCAGACTGAAATAGGGTTTGGCAAAATTTCTTTGTTTTAACAAGAACGGTGAAAAGAAGCCATTTCCCTTTCTATTATATACCCACGATAACCTTGTCATTTTTATATACACTTGGCTATTTTATAACTTTGTCAATGATAATTCTTACCAATTAACTGAAATAATATTATAAATGAGTAATTAGATAATAATTTTTTTCTATAATCATGTTGGAGAACTATATACAGCATATATCCTAACCAAAATCTCCCAGATTTGGTCACTTATTTATTCCATGCTTAGGAGCTCTAGTCTCTTAAAATGTTGAAATATTAATAACTTAGTTATATTACTTATATTTTTGAAATATTTTTTATTTTAAAATTGTTAAAATTTAATTCAGTATATATTTTGATTCATTTTGTATTTTGAAAGGATCACTTTGAATTAATTACTCTTTTGCATTTATTGATATTTATAAAGTATAGATCACCCCTTTAAAAAACTTTCTTTACTAAAATATATAAACTCAATAAACTTATATACACGTTATATTATTGTTACAGTTTATAAGTTAAGATTCTTCACAAAATTGAGTAGTCACACAGGTACATGCTTACTGGTATACTGGCTAGGTAGTTTTTATTCTTAAATAGCACAATAGTATCTTTATGCTTTTATTATAAGAAAGTTAGTTGTCTCAAAAATACAATTTCATCTGCGATAAATAATTCCCAAATAAGCGAAAATCCCCAAAGTAGATTTATCACGTTAGTTGGTGTCTAATTGAGCGTATGCCCAGGAGGCGTTGTTAAGAAAAATCTTGTTTGATTTGTATTGCGCGAGCTGAAACTAAAATATTTAATATCAATAGTATATAACAATGGTTACCAACTTTTTCAGTTAAAGCTCCCCTAGGTAGATAATCCAGCTCTCAAGACTCCCCTCTCCCTATTTTTTGGATATTTATATCAAAATTTTTAAAATAATATTTCTAGTCATCTCTTTATTTTGTATAGAGATCAATGTAAAACTCACAGGATTATTGAAAAAAAAATTATTAAATTTATCATGATGGTTTTCACTGTTTTGTTTTCATCAGTTCTTGAATATTTGGTTTGATGTGTGGCAGAGAACACCGCATATAGATTTCCATTTCCAGTAGACAAAGCTGTTTAGTTTGTTTTATAAGAGTCAGAGATTTGAAGTCTCGGTGGTGTTAAGTGTGACCGCAATGGTAGCTAGGAGCATCTTTATTTAAACTGTGTTCCACGTAGCCCTTGGGCTCCACCTGTTTTATCAGGCTCCACGACAAAACTTTATAACATTCTCAATTTTTTGTTCCACTGTAAAATAGCATCACTACTTAAGATTGCCAATTTTTTTTTAAATAGGAATAAAAGTTCTTTGCCAAAGAGGCAGCAAGAACATGAACTCGTAAACGTCAACTGTCGTTATTAGTATTTAACCTAAGCGGTTATTAAGACACGGTGCAAAAAAATAATAGTTTCCTAGTGTTTAAAATATTAATGTTCCAGCATGTAGTTTTATGATGCAGGGGCTCCTTTGGTTTAAAAAGTTTGGGAACCTATGTCTTAGGGGGACGATATGTATGAGTTTTGGGCAGGGGGGGGGGAGGGTGAATCCAAGGCTTGCGAGCTTGAAAATAAACATGTGCATGCAAAAATTTGTATGGTCACTAGATTTATTACAACTATTAGGCAATCTTACCAATACCACAAAATTATTTTTAATACTTCAGAAAATTGATTTAAATAAAACAATATCCTCAATTAATTATGATTTTTAACATTATACCCGAACTGTTTCACGCCACCACTGTAGATGTTAATATCCCCCAAATTTATAACCACTAGTTTATAAAGACACGAGAATAATGGGTCCATTTAGCCGTGTTTGAATTAGATTATACTTTTTCATACTATCAAATACAATGTTTATTATTTACTGAACATTCCTGTGGGGTGTGACTGATTAATTTATTAACAGTTGTTTATAATAGCTACATTCCAATTTTCAAAGGAAGAGACTTAAAAAAAATAAAACACGTTTTTGAATCAACATTTATAGCATTTTTCAACATTACGAGTGTTAGGTATTCTATAGGTATTGATAAATATCCATCAATAATAACAAAGTTTGCTTGTATTGCTTGACTTTAACAGGTGATTGTGGATCTAGCAGTCTTATACAGCTGTCAGTTATGTCATTTACGAAGATAATTGGGTTATAAATATTAAAGTAGGATTTTAGGGTGACTACCACAGTATTATAATTCTACCATTTTTAGGAGTAATGATTACTCTCAATTTGAAGCAAACATTATGGCTTCCAGAATGTGTAATACAAAGCAAGGCTACTAATATTAACGACATATGTGTAAATTATATTGAGGAAAAAATCAGTATCTTTAAAAAAATACCAGAAGCTTATTTATTGTAATAAATGAAACTGTGTGTCCCAAAGTTGTTACGACTACAAGATGTTTAACTGTAAATGTACCTTAACAGATATTTTCTGAGTTAATGTGTTTTCCTTGGTAAAATAATATTTGTTCGAGCTTCTTCACTAACCTAATCACGTTCACATCGAAAGCTTTAAATTAATTAAAATTACTCTCTTAAATAACCAGAATAGACCTAGATTTAAATTCTCTCTACTAAAGTTCCTTAGTTTCCACAAGGTGGTATAATGTAAATCTTATCTACCACAAGAGTTGGCCGGGCGTCGGGTCTTAGTCTAAAACGGTTAAAGTAACCTTCAGCGGTCGAATGCTATAAGACGTCACTCCAATGTTAGATTTACCTGCTGATGGCGCGAAAATTGGGGTTCTAATCCTTGTCAGATCTACTGAAGGTGACTTTACCTAACTAGTTTCACACTATCCCTCCACGCGAATGCGGGTAGACTACCTCTAAAGTGCTTCCTTACTCATCCCTACCCCAGTAGAGTAATTATAATATATGCGTATAACTTTAAAAGTTATAGGACACGGTGATAAAAGCTATTTATCAGAAACCCGTCTCGGTGGCGTAGTTGGCTAACGCGCTAGTCGTGTTAAGCTCGACCGCTGAGGATGGGGAGATCGAGGTTCGAATCTCGGTCGGGTGAACTGGGGGTGGTTTTCCCTAAATGGTTTTCCACTCTCCCTCCACGCAAATGCGGGTTCACTTTATCTAATTAAACCTCCCCAATTCCTAATCCATTAGAGTAATTAGTACTTAAAGCGTATAACCCATACGGGTAGTAAGACGCGGTGATAAATATTATTATTTATCAGGATAACATAACTTGCGTCGATTGGGTTGCCCCACGAAAAAGACGTGTAGCATCCAATGATTCAGTCTGCTAAAACTCACTTAACCCTTGGCATTAGGCAGAATATTAATGCTATTGCTAGAATTATTTAATATGTCTAGTAAATATTATTTTGATTGTAAGGACTTTGTATTTATTTATATCTAGTTTAAAATTGCTACCGGTATTAACCTTTACTGTATAGGAGAACAATACGTGTTATTAGATAGATGTTTTTTCTCTATTAAGCATTGTAAACATTTGTAAAAAATGGTGGCAGTGCCTATAAGATGTTATAGAAGGACATTAATTTATTTTCTAGATTTAATTATTAATCAAGTATGTGAAAATAAATTATTTAATATAAAATTATATTTGTATACTTATCAGTATTTACTTGGTTGTATAAGTATAAATTAAAAATAGGTATATAAAAGGAGTAATATACTATTTATATATTTGTCCATTTGTATTATGTTTCCAGTTTAATGTAACAGTTCGATTTTACATTTTGGGAGTAAAATTGCATTTATAAAATTGGATGTAACCCATGAAATTGCTTAAGTTTGTTTCTAGAATATTTTATTTTAAACTGAAATCATACTTTAATGAGAAAAACTGTCTTCATTTATCATTACATTGAGTATGTGCCATATATTAATAATAAATATATAAAATTAAGTTATTTCGCTTTTTACGTTTCCTTAGTCTTCAAATAAATTCTCTTCAATTTCCTATTCAAACGTTTCTTTCAAATTCGTGTTAAAACATCATCAATTATTTGGATTTCGATTTAAATTTTTAGGTATTATCATTTATTTTTATCGACAGATTGAAATTGGTTTCAAGGGGAACCCCCAATGAGCCAGAAAGGGATAGAAATAGGAAGACAAAAATAATGGGAAATAGTATGAAGAGAACGAGAGAGACAGGGAAAATTATTTAAGTTAACATAAAATGTGGAGCGCAAAAAACAAAAAAACGGTGGGAGGAAATAAAAAGAGGATGACAGAATATGAGGAAAAAGAAGGAAGGTAAATGGCAGGAAGAGTCATTACATTCTTAAAGCCATCACTAAAGAATGGAGCAGGGGAGTGAGTATAAGAGACGAAGAGGATTGCTAGAAGCGCAGGAACTGAACCGCAAAGCTATTCCCGGTAGGAATCAATATCTTGACTTTTGACCCTTGGACTGAGCGCTTATACGAAAATAGAATTTAAAAACTATCATTTAATTTTATTAGCCTTACATTTGTACATTCTATTGACCCCTAATGTGATCATACAAAGAATCAAACTCTAGATTTTAATAAACGTCAATGTTTCATGACACCCTTAAACCTAAAAAAACTGTTCAAGCGATACCATTTGTTTGTCTCTTTGCCTATCTATATCTACAGTAGAACTAGAGCCAACACTACTTTATTGATTGGGCTAAGACTTTTTATCTAGGGTTTTCATAAGGATCCTTTGAGGTTTTTTTTTAAATTATGATGTTTAACCCCATAATTAAGGTTCTCTTAAAGATAGGTAAAGGGAGAATGATATATAATTTCGCAAAATCTGCTCTAACGATATTAATTTTTTTGTAGCTAGGCATTGTTTATATTACAAAAAAAAGAGCAACTGTCATTTTCCCAAGAAAATGAGTTAAATGGAACATTATATATGCAAATTTTTCCGATATTGATCATATTTCCGGAACTAGTTGAGATACTAAATAACTTATCATAAACTTATTTTTTTCAAATATATCTTCATAAACTCAATATTGTCTGAGATGACCTGGCGGTCTAGGAGTAGAGTGTCAGACTTCTGTTCTGGAGGTCCGGTACTCAATCCTAGGTACCGGCACAGATTTATCTGATTCCCAAATCCTTCCTTCATCTCTGAAAAGACGTTTATTAATCTCAACGTGCGAAAGTGTGAAAGTGTGAAATGTCAGGCCTCAACCATGGTTTGAATCCCACGTTTAACTATAGGTCCTAAATTTAATCTCACAGCTACCCTACCATTACACATTCGTATAAATGCGTATAACTCGAACGGGTAGTAAGACGTGGTGCTAAATATTATTCTTATTTAATATTTATGTAATAGTGTATGTTATCTCATCCATGCTATTTTGTGGAGTGTATCTGTAACAATGTAAGTTATTCCGTTTCAAAAATCTTTCAAGTTTTTGTTTAATGTCCCTGTTTTAAGATAAAGAAAAAAGTATATGCAGTTCACCATACCATTAATTGTATAACTATTTTAAATAAGAATCTAAAGCATATAGGTCTCGAACCAAACCAATAATTACCCAATATTGATATATGGTTCTTTTCAGTACTATAACACGTGTGTTTGGAATAATTCTTGTCTAGATATAAGTAAAATACTAAGAAAATCGAAGCAAGAAAAACTTTTTTTAGGCCTTCCGAATTGAATTTCTGGAAATAATATTTTAATTTAGTGTTTAACGTGGAATCCGAGCCACGATGGAGGCCTGGCATTCCCCATATTCACAAGTTGTGATTATTACACGTATTGTCAGAGTTGAAGGAAGGGTTTGGTAATCAGATAAATCTGTGCCAGGACCGAGGATTGAACCCCTAACGCCCAGCACAGAAGTTTGACACCTTACCTCTAGACCACCAGGTCAACTTAAAAATGTATGTGATATGAACTAAAAGCATAGTGGATGCAGTTTATATTTTGAAGAAAAACTTAAAAGGCTTATTGTCAAATATTTACATGAATTATTTGTCAGTTTACATTGAAGCAGTGCCAAAACTAATATTTAAATGAAAATAATATGGAAATTTGTATTACTTAATATTTTTAAGCCCGCTTCAGTGGCGTAGTTAGCTAACGCGCTAGTTGTGTTGAGCTAGACTTCCAAAGAAGGGAAATCAAGGTTTTAATCTCGGTCGGCTGACCCTGGGTGGCTTTTCCTAAATGGATTTCGACCCTCCCTCCACGCAAATGCGGGTTACTTCTTATAAATTCATCCATCCTAATTCCTAATCTATATAAATTCAGCTTTAATTGACGATTCTTCATCTCAATGGCTACATTAATATTATATTTTGTTTAATAAGTGATGAAAATTTAAAATTGTACATTCTACAAGAAACACATTAGCTCATCTTCCATTTTAGATGTATTTTTAGAGTAAGGCCCAGTTTCATAGTCAAATTTAGTACGCCTCAAGTGCGGCGCTATCCTAAGTTCATGTCGACACCTACCTAAACCAGAATGGAATGGGCCAGTTTCCTATGCGAGAACGGCCCGTTCCATTCGAGTCGAGGTAGGTGTCGTCTTGTATTTAGGATAGTGCCGCAATTGAGGCGTACTAAATTTGACTATGAAACTGGCCCTAAGAAACTTTAAAATAATTATTGTAAGCAAATTAAAAAGAACCAACATAGTCTTCGGATTAAAAATTAAAAGAAACTAACAATTTTTTTAAAAGAAATAATAGGATAAGCATCAAATACAAAAAAAAAATTCACTATTCACACATATTTGTGTAGTCACTCTAATTTTCTTACCTCTTAGACTTATTGCTAATCCATCTACAACCACTCTATAATTTTAACACTACGTCTTACTACCCATTCGGGTACTACGTTCATGTACTAATAACACAAAAGGGCTATGGATGAGGAAGGTTGAATTTAAATTAAGTATGCATGCATTTGCCTGGTGAAAGAAAGTGGAAAGTCATTTAGGAAGATATGCTCTCAGTACATCTGACCGGGATTGAACCACGATTACTCCATTAATGGCAGTCATGTCATGTTCATGCGGCCACCTGAGCGGGTATCGGCAATATAGTTTTTATGATCTTTAAAGGTAAAATTGTCTTTCCTGTGAGTAATATAATAGTAGTTTATGTTCTATAACTGATTTAAATAATTAGATAATGTAACAGCGAGGAGTATGGTGAGTGCCAGAGCTTATGTCTTCATTTGCGTGGAGGCAGAGTGATAAACCATTTATGGAATACACGACCGCCCCGTTATCGACCATACATACTTGTTGATATTGGTCTTTAGTCCAAGAGCCTGCCAATGTGACTTTAACTGAATTAAATACAAGTAGAGATATAGAGAGGCACTAAAATAGACAAAGCTGTTAAAAGTATTCAAGCTAATGAATTAAATACAAGTAGAGAGATAGAGAGGCACTAAAATAGACAAAGCTGTTAAAAGTATTCAAGCTAATTAGAGTGTAGTGCTGACAACATGCAATAAACACTTTTGACAATGTAAGCGCCAGCTAAATGTGCTATTCTGTCCTTCTCAAGCTGTATACGCAATTAATGGTCGTGGACGGATCCAAAGTTATTGAACACATAAATTTAATTTAGTTTATTTTTTTCTCTCCCCACTTGCTACTATATTTGTTTAGGATACTTGACATGTTTATTTTATTCTAAGGGTCACATCAACAAAACATAAAAATGAAGGCATACTAGGACAAAGAATAGTAAAAACACACCAAATCCTAGCGCCAGGATATGGAATATCAGCTAAACATAAAAGATTTTATGATATCAGCACACATAAACCAGAATTGAAATTGAATCTTAGTTGCCGCTAAACACTCAACTGAAAATATCGGTCTGTCACAGAAATTGAATATTGGACTATCGATGCTCATAATATAGTGAATAATCCTATTATCCCGGGTTAACGTTGGCTGATAGTATTATATTTGATCATATATTTAAATTAATGTATTTTTAAAGGAATAAAATCAAAATAAACAATACAAATTCTTCTGTATTGTCTCAATTTTTCAACTCAGCTTGATAAATTTACACTTTTTTTTATATATAACTAAAGTATTATAATGAAAAAAATTCGATCTCGAGATTATGATGGATCTTGAAGTTTAATCTTCCCCAAAATAACATAAATCTTGGGCTTACAATTCCACCTATCCATCTATGACTGTCTGCCTCTCTGTCTGTTCATAGCTGTGGCTACCACCAAAATGGTGTCATAGCTTTCATTAAAACTTTATATTTATTTGCTATAGGGTCGTATCTCAAAGTCAAAATATGATTCTTATTCTAGCACAAAAAATGTAGTTTAGTGATAATTCATTTTCTTTATATTATATAAGGATTATTATATATTTAAATTAATAATAATCTTGTTTGGATGGGTTTCTATGAATATTTTCATGATAAATAAGATTTTTTTTGTATAAATAAAATATAATATTTTTATGTATGTTAACTACCAAATGATTTTTGAATACTTGAATCTTCTTTTTTTTTAATTTATGAAAAATGTCTGTCTAAAATTTGTATCCTAATATTCTTTTTTAAAAGCTTATAAAAATTTTGTGTTTTACCAGTACAAACTAAATACAGATTTTAAAATAAAAAATTTAATTACAATATACTTTATGAGAAAGTAATATTATGGTGCCTTACAATTTATTTTGTACATAAACAAAATCTATAGATACCAATAATAAACACAGCCGTGGCAGTAAAGTTGAAATCATTAGGTTCCTATTCTCAATCTTACATTCTTATTTGAAGCTAATCATTGATTTTCTTAATAAAGGACATTTTGAGCCCCTTTTAGAAATACAAACACATTTTATTATATCTGCATTAATAATATTTACGATTTTATATCAATTATTTTATAGGAACTGAAATATATATATTAAGAGCGACAGTTTAATATAACATTAATTCACGTATGAATAGATGGAGGGAGATTTAGTAGCTTTTTTTTTCTGTAAGATATATCCATTTATAAGAACATTGGAGTGTAGTTCAAGTACACTCCCTCTCTAAAGTATAATTAATTTGTGGCCCCGTAACTTAATAACCCAATTATTACTAAACCTACTAGTTATTAAAATAATAAAAAAGATCGCAATGATTATGATAGTAAAGTACATAACTGACTCTTTCTAAAGAAATGATTGTATCAGCATATGACTCAGAAACTTAACCTAGAATTGAAAATTAATTCTCAAAGTGTAGCATAGTTAGCACTTTATAATAGGCATTAAAAATAATGTGAAGTAGCTAACAATGATGAAAGATCAACGTATTTATTTTAAAACTGTCAACATTGAAGATAGCCCCTAAAATAAACTACAGATATATGTTCGGTTATTAACAGACATTTAGTATATATTTAGCTCTTAAATTAGGTTTATCAATGGCGATCTAGCTATACGATTACTTTGTGGACAGGGATATGAATCGCAAGCAAGATAGAACTTGGAAAACATATTTTTTTTATTAATATTTTTTTGTATTAATTACGCTAAGCACTTTAGGAATTAGGAAGGTTATATTTCAAGGAAGTGTACTCAGATTTTCTTGGAGGTAGATTGGATTTTTTTTAACCACCCTCTGTATACATGACAGAAACTAAAACCTCGATCTTCTATTCATATGTAGTCTTGTCTAATGTGAGAGTAGCGTATTTGACCATGTGCCCACTGAATTGGATGAAAACAAATACAAACACATTAAGTGCCGTACCCAATTGAATGATTCTTTAAATCAGATTTCTTGCTAGGTTTAATTAAACTGTATAAATTACTGTCAAAATAAATTTCCCTTTTCTGAAAATAAGGCTTCTTTTATTGAATGTTATTTTTAGTTTTCAATGTTTAGGCTAATCCTTTGGGAATCTTGTATAGAACCTTGTAAAAATAATTTGGCTAGAGATTCAAGCATCACTGTCAAAACGAATCGCTTTACATTTAGGAAATATACATATAAATATATATAGATAAATAGATAGATAGATATACAAACAGTGTTTATCGATTTAAGTAGGAAGTAACTGGGGTGTGGATAGTACCTCAAAACAACACAAGAAGTCCTCATGAACATATGCCCTATGTTCTATGGTTCTAAGGCCTTCCACACTTCTGCTGAAATTGTTAATAACCCTACTTAATACAGTCTGTTTCACCTCTCGAGAGTGATGGTTCACTGCTGGTACACAAATAAGGTTACAGCTACACTAACAGGTGTGTATCAAAGAGGGCTATAAACAATTCCAGTGGAATCTTGGAAGGTCTTATTTCTAGATTTATAAAACATAGAACATATGTTCATGAGTATTTTTGTGTTTTTATGAAGTCTACTAACCACACCCCAGTTAATTCCCACAGAAATTGAAACACCCTGTATATTATAATGATAGTTTCCACCCTGATTTGGTTGTGGTTCTTTTGATTTAATATGTAAACTTTCTTACAATTTATTATTTTTGGTTGATTAAAATATGCTTTGATCTTCATCCACGGCATAATCACGCTACGTTGTTGTGCAAATCAGATACACTTTATTTACATTCACAACCATATGGATCAAAGATCGTCCAGAACTGTTTAAAATAGTTGAATTGCAACAGTTTGAAGTTTGGAGAAGCACTTACCTATTTATTAAACATATCAATCCTTTGAACTCGTCAGTTGATTTCTTTTTGTTTATGTTCGTGGTTGGTCATCGCTACTCGAGGAATAACTAGTTGGTGACAAGTGAAGAGCGAATCTCACCAGGAATATAAATAAAAGAAGTAAGATATTTATTTAGAAGGAGCTGATCCCACACAGAGAAAAGCTCCACAAAGACTAATGGCAGATGGTATTATTACAAGCCTGCACAGTTTGAGTTTGACAGTAATTCAAATAGCGAGTGTCAACCTTATTTTAAATTGCTAATATTTATTATTTCAATAGTTTAATAACATTTTTTTCATATTAATATTAATTTAAACTTAGTTCAAACTTGTTTTACCATTTTAGCCACTCATTGTAGTTCTCTATGCACTGTGTTCAGGAAAAAAATGTGTGTTTTTAATTATTCTGGAATAAAGGAATGTATAAATTTAAAACAAATAAATCTAGAGTTTAATTCAGGCATCTTAATCTTTTGGGAAGAAATATATGTTCTTTCTCGGTAAAAAGTTAAATAAACATGCGTTTTGGTGGGGAAGTGAATTAAAATTATTTTCAAAGTGAGCTATAAATGGTGGTATGAGTATTTTATTTAGTCTTATTGTTTAGTTCACCTGTATTGTTGGAATTTTTTTATCTACATGAATGTGTGTATTGTTGAGTTTTTTTTATCAAGGAATATTCTGTATCTACCAAGGTAATGTCACTTTTATGTCCAAGGTCCCTCTTTAGTCCCTAAACTAAACAACCAGAAATCCCGATATACAAGAAGATATCGACACTCCCATAACGACTGAGCCTACTAGTCATAAAATACATTAGGTACCTGGATTTCTACATTAGGCCTATAGGTAAATTAAATCAAAATATTCATTTGTAATATTTCTCTTAATATCATATTCGATAATTTTACCCCTACCGTTCATATTTATTACTATATATAGATTATAGAAACAATAATTAGTGCAGGAAATTCAATTTATAACCTTCATTTTACTATCCGATCTGCTGCAATCGATAATGTCTAGTATGGAGTGAATTTCGAGAATAATATTTTTATTATGGTCTATATAATTACGTTATAACACTTTGAAGTTATCAAAATATATAGAGCTACTTCCATGGTTTATTTAATTCATCAGACTGCACACGATGCACTCTAAACTGAATTACAAAATCTATTATCTAAAAATTCTTCCTCCTTTTCCACTACTACGAATAAAACATCACATAAGGGGGTCACAACGCATTAGTCCTATGACTTCACAAAGTGTGTCTACCGCTGAAGTTAGTTTGTGCCCCTTCCTACATGACCTCCATACTAGGCCAGTACTTTGAACAAACAGCGTTATTACTCTTTCAGCAAACACATTTTGTCCGGAGTAAAACCAACAGCCCGTAAATCTAAAAAGAACTGCTTCCCAAGCGCTCGTGGATGGATATGGCAGGGTTAAACTAAACAACATTATTTACCTACTATTATTAGATTATATTTATTTCTTCACAAACGTAACAACGTAAGCCAAATATACCATACATGAATATTTGTATGAAATTAGAACAACACAATTATTAAATATGTTTACTATCTAAAAACACAAGAGCCATTTGTAAAAACAGAAAACAAATTAGATTCACTTTTTTCATTCTATTAATTGAAAAATCAATCACTATATATTAATTACAGCAGTGGCCAAGTGGTATGAATAATAAAACTTACTTTACACTTGGTCGCCATAGAGGTGAAGTTTGGGGATCGATTCCAACTGTAATAACTGGGTGGCGTTTATTTAATGTGTTTGTCCCTTTGTAGTACCTCTGGGATCATATAAATTTATCTTATAATAATTATCATATAACCTATATATGTTTATGCTCTATCGCTAAACATCTCATTAGTATGGTTGAATTTTTTTTATTATTATGTTTAGCTTTAGAAATAGGACTACTTATAATTTTTATAAATTATGTGGCGTTAATATATTGCATTTTGGGTTGAATACAAATAATCACCATTATTTACTTCAATACCATTACATATTTAATCTTTCAAGCCAAATTCAGTTGTATATCGTTTAAAACGTATTTCAACATAGAATAACAATATTAATTTAAATATTAAATAAAATGAATGACATAGGTTAATAAAGTGTTTTACAATCTTGGCTCAAATTGAGATAGTGGTGCTATCTGTTAGCATTTAAACACTCAAGAGACTTTTCTAATTCACTTTAGATTGTGGATAAAAGAGGTTCTTATCATATTTAAATTAATATTTTAAAAAAAATGGGTCTTTATGGGATATTAGACATAAAAGTTTTAATTAAAAATGTGTATTATATGACTTTAACCCTTTTCACCCTGTATCCTTCTAATTTAACAGCAGCTATTATCTAACCTACACCGGTGATGACATTGACTCGTTTACGTACAATACTGAACTATTAATAAATAACTATCATTTATAGACTGTTGGCCGGGTGTAGTGAAGGTATTATTTTATAAACAGTCACAGAAAACGTGGGAAAATTTCTTTTAGATTTAATCCCAATAATGTACAGTATATAAACGTATAGTCCGATTTGGTGATAAAATATGATGGAAAACAAAGAAAATTAAAAACTACAAACTTAACTTGATTTTTAATTTGGTTTTCCTTAAATAGTATTAAATAATACCCGTCTGGGATATTAGTTTAACAAAATTGATAGATCATGGATAATAATTTCATATTAAATTTAGGTGCTCTGATTATCTTTGGAGAAGAGTGTTAAATTACTTATGAAAACCTATTTTCAAGGTGTCCGAGAAGTCTCCGTTCCCTTAGCGCTGAAGAATATGTTGTCAGATGTAAAGTAAATTTGTAGGAAATAATATTTATCTGGCTCTTGACTTAGATTTCCGATCCTGCTTTCAAGGTGACACGGTTAACTCACCACCATTGCTGACGTAAGCAGCATTAGTCACAGTGCACAGGATCAGCTGGTGACAAGTGTATGGGTTTATGAACGACAACATACAGAGCAAATAATGGGTGCATTTCAGGAAAGTTTTAATAAGACCCCACATCGTAAAGAAGCAATGCTTAAGTGTGAAAAACTTGTATTTGCTACAGGCATTGTTAAAGAAAGGCTGCGAAGTGGATAATTGAAAACGCGATTGGAAACAAGTGTAACCGTCACTGATTCAAATGAACGATATCCAGTGGAATCACTTTTTAAAATAGCATATACCCGCCTCTGTGCCGTGGTTGGCTAACCCGCTTGTCGTGTTGAGCTCGACTGCTGAGGACGGGGAGATCGAGGTTCGAATCTCGGTCGGGTGAACTGGGGGTGGTTTTTCCTAAATGGTTTTCCACTCTCCCTCCACGCAAATGCGGGTTCACTTCCTCTAATTCAACCTTCCAAATTCCTAATCCATTAGAGTAATTAGTACTTAAAGCGTATAACCCGAATGGGTAGTAAGACGCGGTGCTAAAAATAAAATAGCATATGAACTTCGTGAACCACTGTAAGCAATGCATGATCATTTGCAAAAAAAACAACTTGAAATTAAATAGTTTCGCCCGATACTCGTTAATAAATTATCGAATGGGGACAAGTAACTACGCTCTGCATTCTACCACGCTTTGTTACCACCATTTACAAATGCAGTGTCCCATACTAAGGTGATGCTCATCGATAAAAGTGCAATTTATCGCAGTCCACGTGGCAAAAATGTTTACTTCTGGGCTAAATAAATCCCCCATTTCACGTGCGAGTTACGTAAGTGTGTTTAAAATCTTTAGTTGTTCATTAGCGATTGGGATACGGGAATTTCTCGGACCAATTGTATATCCACCCAGATGTTATTATAAATTTGACCACCTCTTAAACGTCAAACCTGACAAGACAAGAACTATGACTTTGTCTGCATGGCCTCCAGTCTGGGTGATTCATCGATCACTTATGGTTTATCTGTTTGTAACCGTGTCTCATTAACTATTTTGGTCATAAGTATGTATACCAATTAGGCTAATGAATTAGGGATGAGGTATATTGAATTTAGAGAAAGTGATATTGTATTCGCGTAGAGGAAGTCTTCCTGGAAAACCATTTAGTAAAAACACCTTCAGTAAGCCCTACTGAGATTCAAACCCCGATCTCCACACCATTCTCAGTCCAGTCTACTATGAAATTAAGATATTAGACCATTCTACCAACGAAGAGTAAACAAGCTATAAATATGTACATGAATATTTGTATATCCTTTGAAGTTTGCTTAATTTTATTTCAGGCTATAATAAAAGGGCCACTCTGGTAATTGAGAGATTGTCCCTCAGAAATTGAGCTCTAACGCAATATTTAACTAAATTATTCTTTATTTCAAAATATATTTCATTCTAAAATAAAGTGGAAATATTACAACGGGACTTTTTTCCTCGAAAACCCTTTAGTATGTGTTTAATTTGTATAATAAATGGGCCAAAATTTGAAACTAGCTCGTTTTAAACGGCTTTTTAAGCATATTTTCTCGAAACCATGAGACTTGGCTTTATAAAAAAAATTCCTTATACTAAACCTTCTTCTAAAAACTAGAGGACTTTTTTGGTTGGCTCTAAATATATAATTTTAAGTCATTTGAGAGCTAACGGTGGGTTTTTCTCTTTATTTTTATATAAGAAATTTCGTAATTATCTTTCTCTTTCTTATTGACATAACAAAAGGTAGATGCGGATTGAGGGCTAACGGAAGATTAAGTTAAGGTGTGGCAGAAGGGAGCATGTGTAACTTTACATTTTTTATAGCATCATTTTTCTTGGCCAAAATAAATCAAATATTTCTCAAGTAGCAACGTACACATACTATTATCAACATATCTTGAATATCTGTCAAGGGTGTCCTGGAAATTGGTCATAACTTTTTATATTTATTTAAAATGTTTTGACAACATTCCAGGAAACCCTTGACAGATATTTAAAACCTGTTAATATTAGCATGCACAGGAAATTAACTCTGTGTTGCTACTGGAGAAATATTTGATTTGTTTTTGCTAACAAATTTATATTCTATAAAAACTGGAAAGGGTTTCAAAGATAAATTAAGGAGACGGGAGTTTAAATGCTTGAGGCTTAGCGATACAAATTTATAAATATTCCAGAATGTGTTTTTTTATTTTAAGTTCCCTTGTTCTCGGTGTTTCAGTTTCGTGGCAATTCTACAGTATGTTTCAAGGGCTAGTAGCTTAAATTCTAAAAAGTAGGTTCTAGTAATATGTATAATATTTAGCACCGCGTCTTACTACCCGTTCGGGTTATACGCTTTAAGTACTAATTACGCTAATGGATTAAGAATTGGTAAGCTTTAATTAGAGGAAATGAACCCACATTTGCTTGGAGGGAGAGTGGAAAACAATTTAGGAAAAACCACCCCAGTTCACCCGACCGTGATTCGAACCTCAATCTCCCCGTCCTCAGCAGTCGAGCTCAACACTACTAGCGCGTTAGCCAACTACGCCACCGAGGCGGGTATTATTAACATGTAAATTGCTTTATGGATAGCTCAAGGTAATATCATTGCATGTAGCGAGTTTTAATGTTGTACACCGGTGGTTATTCAGGGAGTGTAGAAACTTAAATTTTTCTTGGCAATCCATGGGAAACCTAGCCAACTAGGTAAATGAAAAAGAAAAAGAAAAACATGCATTCTGAAACGCCGCGAAAAATAAAAGAGGCAAGACGCGTGACACTTGAGTGTGAAAGTTGACAGTCGTCAAGGGGTCAGAACAATAACCTACATGAGTAAAGTTTTGATTTTTGTTGGTATAAAGGAATATTAATTACAGTAAGAAGTTAAGTTTGCAGACCCATTAAAACAAAATTACAATCTTATTTATTCATACAAAAGATATTTATATTATTTTATTTGAATTAATACGATTTGTCCATCCATATATTTAAGATGAAAGTGTATATTCTTGTAAGACTCCATATTGACCTATTGTATGAGTCTAAATTGACAAATTAGGATTTTAATAGAAATGTGTTGGTCTAAAGGTGTAAGATCTCCATTCAAATTACAACTTTTTTTTTACCAAGAGTCAAAAATGTCAACCTCTCCACCACCATTCGTATCTCTGAGACAACTGCTGCTACGTGGTGAAATTGCATATGTTAAAGTTTTCCCAAACATTTTAGAATATGAATGTCTCATGTGTATATGTTATAAAATTTCCATTTGTAAATAAAGTTTCATTAAAACAATAAAACAAAATATACATCTCTCTGTGTTTTATACATTTGAGAAAATTATTTAGTTTCTTAAGGGTGGACAAAATTTTTATTACTAAATTTTTATAATTATACTTAATGATTGAGCAATTAGTGAATAGGTTTTTTAATACATATGATTATAATTGCAACTTATATGATTTTACGTATGGATATGGTAGGAAATAGGAATTAATATTTTACTAAAACCGTCAGCTATACTAAATTTCTTTGACGATTCTACAAAAACAATTAAAGCCTTAGCAACGCTTACCTTTATGGAAAATAAAAAAACAGCATCAATTTAAAATAATATCTTTTGTGTCGATAACTTTTAGAATGTAACTGAAAGTTATAAGATCTAATGATGTGTAATGGATATAACTAACTCAATATAGAGATAGTGTTTAATAAGATGGACTGGATAGAACTAGCCCAAGGTAGGTTATAATGAGCAGGACTGGATAAAACTGTCACAAGATAGGGATAGTGTGTAATGAGGTGTACTGGGCGGATCTAGCTCAATATAGGGGTAGGTGGAGTACTTTGGTAAGTTCTGCAATGAACCTACAAGTCCCTAATGCCATAGAATTAGTGGGTAACCACAATGGTGGTAGAATTATACATAGTTTAACGCTGACCATCTGAACCACAATCACTCAAATTTCCAGTTAACCGAAAAACCACAAATAAGACAAGAACTTCCGTCCCCTCTGATTCAGCCCACTTAGTTGTTATTCCTGTCCATTATTATAAAAATAATTTAATAATTATAACCATTTATTATTCATACTTGATTTTTTCAGGACTTTTTTTAGTTGAAAATATTACAGTAAATAATTAATAATATCTAAATAATAATGTTTATTTATCTTTCATGCTGGATCTTTTTCAGGAGGTTTTTTTAGTTGTTATTAATACTACATTATATTAAATTAGTTAAATAATAGTATTTCTCCGTGTGAGAAAATGTGTTTTTGCCAATGCTACCAACCGAATCTTAAAATAATCTTAACCACGTTTGTAAAATTAATTCTCATTATAAATGTTTTAATGTATACATACTTCCCGTGGTCATAGCCTACCCAAATACTTTTACAAATGGAACAGTAAAAACGAAAAAAAGTTTTTGATAATTCAACAATACTTACTGTATGTCAAAATTGCGTCACAAACACTCATTTGTATGACTAAGTAGGCAAATTTAGTTGTTTTTTTGTGAAACTGGCTTCAATTAATTTGTTGGGTTTATGAATATATAAAAAAAAGATTAAGTTGCGGCAGAAGGGAGCGCGATTAATCTTACAGTTTTTATAGCATCACATCTCTTGGCCATAATAAATCAAATATTTATCAAGTAGCAACATAGATTTTAGTTTTCTGCACATGCTAATATCAACAGATCTTGAATATCCATCAAGAGTGTGTCATAAAAAATTTTCAAGGCCTTGTTTCTTTATTTAAAAAGTTTTCACTTAATTCAAAGACACCCTTGACAGATATTCAAGATCTGTTGATACTAGCATGTGCAGAAAACTAAACTCTATGTTGCTACTGGAGAAATATTTATCTCTTTTGTGCGAAAAATTTATATTTTATAAAAATTGTAAAAATACTTGAGCTTCTCTTAAGGCTGTATGTGTATTAAAAATACATTCATGATTTTTTTTCACCATACCCAAGTACCAATTCGTACCATAACCATATATTAATACGCTAAATAAATAGAGATGAGTCACAATACAATGGACTATTGATGATGAGGAGACAAGGGTTTTAATCCCAGATAAATGTACTAAGGACATTTTTCCTAAACGGTTTTCCACTCTTTCTCCAAGCAAATACAGATTAATACTTTCCACATCATTAAGACATTAACATAATTAGTACTTTACGTTTATAGCTCAAACAATTTATAAGATGTGGTTCTAAAAAACAATTAAAGATGAGAAAGTTAGAATATTTAGACACACTAGACACACTCAAACAGGATTAAACCCTAATCTTCGAATCACTATGAATCCAGTCTAACACTATAATGACGTGATAGGCCATGTAAACACCGATATAGGTATCTAAAAGATATTACCAGAATATATTTTAAATAGAAATAAATCGTTGTAGTGTATCGGAAAACCGTGTGATGATAGCTTACGTTTTCTGTGTATGTGGAGTAATACATAATAAGTATTATCCAGGAGGAAAACTAGAACACAAGTGGAAAATAATCAGTCGGAAACTATCCTTTTAGTTATAGTTCGAGACCCGCCTGTGGTAAAGCTAGCTAACGCGCTAGTCATGTTGAGCTAGACTGCTGAGGGAAGGGAGATTGATGTTCTAATCTCGCTAGGGTGAACTAGGGATGGTTTTTCCTAAATGGCTTTCAACTTTAACTCCACGCAAATGCGTGTTCACTTCCTCTAAAATGCAATCTTTTCAATTAACGTAACTAGTACTTAAGTATAACCCAAATGGGTAGTAATACACTGAGCTAAATTAAATTTAAATTAAATTATAGATCGAGTACTGTTACAATGTCAATATGTATTTATTAAAATATATTTAAATAACATAATAAAACATTCTATAAAATAATATATACTCGTACAGAGTATAGAAAATGTTTAGTTTTATCAGTTATCAGATTTACACACCTTTATTACTACGATAGTACTTCCACGCTCTTGTATTCACCTGTAAAAGTTTTTTTGTATGATTGAAACATAGATTTATTGAATACAATTGCTAAGGTTTAGTTTCATTTATTTAAATGACCAAAATGTAGTAACCATACCAAATAAATTCGCTGTATGAGTGTATTTACTTTATTTTTTCAGGTAAGACCCATCGATGAATAATTTGGATCACCTTTTGAGTACCCGAGTAGATCCATCATGGTGACATTTAGAACTCCACGAGACTGGTGGATGAAACGGTATGGACAATATTATGAATATTATTACTAGTCATTATACCCCTTCCCTTTGGAGATTTATCTAATGCCATATTTGGAATTATAGTTTAAAAAAGGGTTTACTTTAGAAGTTACAGTACTTGATACAAAAATAGTATTCGTTATATTTTATTAAAACATATTTCGATAGTTTAATTACTTTTGGCTTATGGTATTTACAGGAATTTATTATATTGATGTGTCTCTTTAAAGCCTAAACATATTCATCCGATACCAACAGAAAATAATATATAAAATAAACAATATATATTTTATTGTGACCAATTTTAAATTATTTTAACAATCTTATGTTTTGAATATGAACTAATAACTTTTGGTAAGAAATTAACTACAATTAGAATTTTGTTTAAATTTAATTATTTGTTTGTATTTTTATTTTGAATACGTTATTTTAGTTGGATATTTCATTTAAATATGTCTTTTAAAATATTTGATTATTCTGGGTAGTCAAAGAAAATCTTTACTTTAAACTTTTGATAGAAATCATTTGCTAAATTTTTTTTTGAGACAAATCATGAACAACCGACGGATAGTATTTTGATACAAAAGACATAAGTTAATACGACTTATATGATAGTTTACTATTTATTTTAATATAAGCATAACAGGTATAATTTTTTAGTGTCAAACGATTAGACAAATAATGTACAGCTTATTAATTATAAAGTTTAGACATATATCTTAGACTTCTAGGGTTTTAAAAATTGAAATACGATTGCGTTTTTATATTTCATCTTATAAATGTGCTGACTCCAAAAGAATACAGCTGTTTTTTGCGTTAAGCTAGGTTGTACACAAATTAATAAATTCTCATTTAAATTATTATTATTAAATATTCAGAGATTTCTTGAAAGTTTTATAATTATAATCTTCTCTTTTATTGTCCGACCCTTCTAAAATCATTTATTATACACGTAGAAGGGTACAAGAAGTTAGGGCTTAAGAATGATGACAACTAAGAATATAAAATATCTATCTAAATGAACAATTGCTTGAATTGGTGAATTTATTTTACTATATTCTCCTCTTCTACTGTCATTGGTTCTTTTATTTCCTTAAAATTATAGTTTAAACAAAGCAAAATTCAATTTGCAAATATTATTGTTACTGAAAAATTATTATATTTATTTGTATATTTCGCTAAATAAATATTTTTAATTACATACAGATTTATGAAATTAAGTAATATATGAAATAAGAAAAATTGATTGCATATTTTACTATAAAAAATTAATCTATAAAAATTGTTTCAGGAATAATATATTTAATTTTTAATTAAAGCCATACAATAAGATTAAAATTTGTTAAATAATTAATAAAGAACTTTATATTTCAAGTTTCTACAAAATACGCAATGCTTAATATATAATTCATGTAACGCGAATTAAGTTTCTGGATTCAACCACGTCCCATGATAACCATTGACCACAAAGTAATTCATATTAATTCAGTATAGGAATTTGATCATTTATAAAACGAATTATTGGTTCTACTAGAAGCCATTGATGTGTATAAATTCTAATTTTTTAGTCTTGTACTAAATTTAGTAAAAGTACTGAATTTAATAAGAAACTAGCAAACTACTACAAATTTACTAAACAACAGTCTATATTATTATTATTATTATTACTTTCAAAATAGCTGAAAGAATAATGTGCCTTGTAATTCTTTAACATATATTAATATTAAAGTAATCCACCAAACATAATTTGGCATATCTTGTTCTCAATTATAATCACAATTTGTTGGATGTTTATGTGGGTATTTTTCCATAAACTTTTATAAACCTTGAAAACGGTTAGAGTATTTCTCACGTTAGTGCTACACTATGTATAATAATAAATTTTGCCCTTACCAGTGATTAGCGCATCCTATTCTCATTGCTCTAGATATCGACCTTGAACACAGTTTGAGTAATGCCCACGTGAGCGCTCCACTATGTCGCGACGAGTGGCTTATCGTGGCGCCTTCTCCCGGCTGCAAGCGTCCTAAACTCCCATATATTTTACTTTAGTTTTGTTACGTGACATCAATAGTGAATCATTCTTTACGTGGTCTCAAAATTGTCACTTTTTTTGTTTTTTAAATATTATACATAGTTTTTAGAAAATCTGAGTAAAATGACATTTCTTCAATACTATAAAACGTACTTATTTAAATATTTATTTAACTATATAATTAATAAATTTTCAAAAAATTAAAATGTACGCAAACTTAAGATCTTTTTATAAAATAAAAACCAGGAATACTTCAATAATAGAATCTAAGTAGAACATGAAATGACACACCTATTGTATCTCTGATGGACGATTTATGTTTATGAAATACATAGTTATTAGAAATCCATTTACTAAATTTTTTCCATTTGATTTTTGGAAAGTTTTAAGTTTTTGACGATGCCTATAAAATCATTTTAATTGGTCCAACAGTTATTTTTATAATAACATGTATCTAAAGGAATCAAGCTCGACACAGCATTTTAGCATCTGTCTCTTTAAATTCCAACCACACCTGTGGCTTAGTGGCTTAGCGTTAATCTGATTTAGTCTAATTTTGACAAATGGCTTCTTAACACAAAGAGTATAACTGATCCTTGCCCATGTCAAAAGTAAGTAAGTAAGTCAAAATCTTTAAGGGAGTGGAATGAATGTATAATAATAATAATAATAATAATAATAATAATAATATTTAGCACCGCGTCTTACTACCCGATCGGGTTATACGCTTTAAGTACTAATTACTCTAATGGATTAGGAATTGAGAAGGTTAAATTAGAGGAAGTGAACCCGCATTTGCGTGGAGGGAGAGTGTAAAACCATTTAGGAAAAACCACTCCAGTTCACCCGACCGAGATTTGAACCTCGATCTCCCCATCCTCAGCAGTCGAGCTCAACACGACAAGCGCGTTAGCCAACTACGCCACCGAGGCGGGTGAATGTATTATAGATTATAATTTCCAAGAAAAAAAGTGTAATATACTTATGATAAAATGTAATGGTATTATTCACGACAGACTAATCTCAGAATAAATGATAGATTCTATATACATTAAGAAGGCTAGTTGTAATACAATCATAACGGATAATTCCATCATATTATAGTGTAAGATGTTCACTATGAGAATAATATGAGGATAAACAATGTCGGGAGGATGTTTCAAAATGAAGATATCTCTTCCTTTCTTACAAAGACAAAGTTATATTGGCAGAACAATATAATAAGAAATAAAGCAAATTTACTCGTGAAATAAAAGATAATCTTTAATCTTATAAGAAAATTAGGTGTTTCTCAATATTTTAGTGAGAAACATATCCAACTTTTTACCTCAGATGATTGGACATTCCCCAATGGATTTATTGGAGTTTGTTTCCCAGTATAGCCAACATTTTTATCATTGGTAAAGTTCGGGCTTTATTTTTCACAATGATTGATCAAAGGAAAGAGTATCGAATTTGTGTCTGTTGTTCTTAAATTATGTGAGATTTTATCTCTTATGCCGATATATAAATCGAACTTGAACTAAATATATATTAAACAGTTGAAGAAACTAAAATAAATTAAACAAAAATCATTGATTGCCTTTACGTTTAAACTGGTAGTTGGTCTGAATTGGCTAGTAATGAATACCACGGAATTCAATTTCAATAAACTGCGCCAGATTTGTTGTTTTTTGCAATATTTTTTACCATAATTGTAGAAGGATTTTTACGTGGATAGTAAATTATATATAGAATTTAGCGCAGCATTACAGTCTCCTTGAAAAATGTTTCTTGTCATAAAATCATGTATAGAGATAAACCACAAAATAGCAGGAAATAAGGATAAAGGAACCACCGAAAAATATTAAGCAAATAAGCTTATATAATCACTTCCAAGGACACATGGCAAAAGGCGTCAATTTCACAATAGATTAGCCTGCCCATCATAGAGAGATCCAGGTTTGATCCCAGTCGGGGGCACTGAGGTTTCTTCTTGAATGGTTTTCCAATCTTCCGCCACGCTAATGTGGGTACAGTTCCTCTAAATTAAACCTGACTCATCCTTGCACACTATAGTAAATATAACGTAGGCGTCTAGCCCAAACGGGTAGTAAGACGTGTTTTTTAAACAATTAACAGAAAAAATCTCTAAATATTTATTTTAACAAGACTATTCCATGTGCTTCTTATAAACTCTATAATTACACGTCTTACTACCCATACATGTTATCTCTATTAAATATGTTTTTATCGTGTTGTTTTGCAGGTGTAGGCAGACCTGTAATAATTGTAATTTATTATCATCACTCAATAAAACGCTAATTATTCAAGTATCGACGGGAATAAATTTATTAATAAAGCTATGTATTATTATTATTATTATGGTTTAGAGGCCCATCGACACATTGAGGTCATTAGGGCCTTGAAATTTATTGGATACATAATAA
>CABFOV010000462.1:7201-116016 GCA_902141375.1 Timema poppense
TACATATACATATATATATATATACATATATATACATATATATATATATATATATATATATATATATATATATATTTGTAAAACAGGGGTTTAGGTCTCTGATAAAAGGTCTTACGCTGTAGATTTTAAATAAAATCACAACACTTTTAAACTTATTCATAGCTTTACTATAAACCCTGTGACTTGGACAAGCAAGAAAATTGACTATGGCAGTTTTTAAACCGAGTATGAAGACTAGCTATGAATATACATGAAAATGCTTCATAGAAAACCTTCCTAAATGAAATATCCTACAAGTTTGTGGAAACACGTCTTTCTAAGTAGAAAGTAAGTAGAAAGTAAGATTCTTTTAATTTTTTTTTAAATAAGTAATATGAATGAGAAAACATTCGCGTTTTAACATGAACAATCAGAGGGGCGCTCGGTGGGTTGTAAACTACTAATTGCTGAGCTCGTATAGTAAGGGGAGAGATCGCTCAGGTCATAAGATTTGTATAGGGACGTTTCCAGAGTGTGTGAGTAAAGATTCAGCCGGTATAATGTCCGCTATTAATATACATGTCTCTCTTCAAATATAAACGCATGTACACGAGTGAATTTAAAAAGTAATACAAAAAGAAGACATGCATTTAAGTTTAGAGAATATAGTTGCCTTATTAGTAGGGCTGAGTCATCCATGAGGGCTCAACATTGTAAAAAAAAAGGAGCTTTTGATAGAATATATAAATACCCATTGATAATATTTACTAACATCCACTTCAATTACCAAATTATCTAAGGCGTCCCTCTCGTGCTAGACGAGCCTGCTGAGGATGAGGAGAGCGGAGTTATAATCCTTGTTAGGTCTACTCATGGTGGTTTTTAATAAATGGTTTCCCACTATCCATCTAATCAAATGTGGGTATATTACCTCTAAAAGTCTTCTTTTCTCATCCCTATTAATTTAGATTAATTAACACACATGCAAATAGAATGAACAGGTAGTAAGATGAGGTAATAAAAAAACCATATTAACTAATGGTTACCCGCTTTGGTGGCTGTATGGTCTAACGCGCTACTCTTGCAGTAGACTAGCCTGCTGATTACGATGAGAACGAGGTTTGAATTTCAGTCGGGTGTAATGAGGATGGTTTATAAAAAAAAAATGTTTTCCACTCTCCCTCCGCTCAAATGCTGATACACTTCCTACAAATATAGCTTCTATAATCCCTAGAACCATTAATGTAACTAGAACATAAGTGTACAACCCGAACGCATGGTAAGACACAATGGTATAAAAAAAACTAATAGTTTTACTAAGAGTAGACAATCTCTCCATTCAAAGAAGGCTAGATACATCATGTTAAGAATTATATCATGTTAATAAGTTACTACAACACCAATATTTCTCTTTGGACTTTAAGATGAATACCTCCTGTAATATCTCCTTGGATTTGGGATTGATATTTTCCCTTTGGCTGGTTACACGCGGAGTCCCGAGTCGAGTCGAGTCTTATGGAGTCGAGTCCAATCTGACTCTATAGAGTCAAGGCCTTTCTCACTAGTGAGTCGAGTCATTGAGTCCATTGGTTTGATCAAAGAGCCCGTGCAAGAAGGATGCAGTCCTAGCGGTTTCTATAAACACAATTTTATGGAGACACCGGCGTGGACTTCTAAAAATACGTCGCTTAATGTGAACTTACCCACAATGTGAAACGATGCACCTTGGGTAGTTTTTCACATTTGTTTCCAAATAGCGGAAACTGTATTTCTATCCCGATGTTCGGGATGGAACCGGTTATAGATTGAAATATTCTCTTGAACGAGAACAATGAGGTATGCAGGGTTAATGCTATAAGCCTTGAAAAGCTTGGAAATAATATAATTGACTCGGCTGGACTGACGAAATATGTAATCTGCCGCATCGTGGACTCTTGACTCGCCTAGACACGGTGTGAAAGGTATTTATTGGTCCTCCAACGTGCTATCAAAAACAATAGGTACTTTTCGCAATTGTTGAGTCATACTCGACTCGACTCGGGACTCGTTGGTGTGAAACCAGCCTTAGTGACCAAGTTAGACGGATTACAAATTTATAAAAATCAATATTTAATTATATTCATATAGCTTAAACAATATCCAAGCGGCTTAGGTCGTCAGTCTCACAACATATTCTAAGATTTCAAAAATAAGCCAACCACGTCAAAAATATTATTATTGGAGAAATTTTACGCGCTCCGCATCTTATTACCGGTCTGGGTAATCAATTTATTGCCACTCTTGAAGTAGGATAAGTAAGGCATAATTTGAGATAAGGTGCACCAGCGTTTTTATGGAAGAGGAGTAGGGACCCACCCACTTCGGTGGCCGCATGTTACAACGCGCTATTATTGTGATATACTAGATTAACAATAACGGAATGATCGATGTTCGAATCTCAGTCTGGTGTACTGAGGGTGGTTTTTTCAAACTGGTTTTCCACTCTTTCTCCACCCAAATGTGGGTACATTTCCTATTAATATAACCTTCCTAGTCCCTAAAACTGTCAGTGTAATTAGTACATAAGTATATAATCCATGCTAAGACGCGGTGCTAAAAAGTGCAGGGAGCCATTAAAAAAAACTTAATACACCCAGCCAGAGATTGAACCCTGAGCTCTCTGTCACAGACACAAAACTAGAATAACACCTTCGTACACATAACCTTCGATATGGGTTTAATTGGTGTAATTGATGCTCTAAATTTCACATATTTTTAGAGTTAATTTAATTTGTAATACTTGTTTTGATATCCATAGTTTTTTTTATCTAATGGTTGACCTCAGTGGTGATGGGGTAAAGTACTTGCCTCAGGACCCGAAGTTAGTGGGTTCAAACCCAGCCTGTGTTTATATGTTTCTTGAGCTATTAAAACTAATAAAATCAAATTTTATAAAGGTAATATGACAATAGTAGTAATAGTTATAATAATAATTTAGTTTGAGGCTTTAATTTGCTAAATATAATCAGTTCAGTAAATTAATTTTAGCTATTTCAATAATAATAATTATTTTATTTTATCTTTCTTTATTAAGTCCAACAGTCGAGACCAATTTCTGGCTAACACTGAACAAGAATAGACCAAAACATGCCTTGCAAAAAAAAACACGTTATATTTATGTTTGTGTTTGTGTTTGTGTACAAGGGGTAGCCATAAAACTAATTAATACCTAAAAACAATCAAGAGATTCAGCAATAAATTAGATGATTCAATAGTAATAAAAGTTTAGTGAAGAATTCACAACTAAAAAACGGAAAGTACTTAATGATAAGTGTGATCCTTAAATAACTTTCAAATTTTGGATTTTATTTTGAGATAAAATAATAGTTATAATATTAATTAAAAATGATAATATTTATTAGTAAAATAATCATTTTTAGGCCTAAATTAAATAACTTCACATTAATAGAATGGTTATTTTTTACAATTATTGTTTATTACAAATACAAAAGATGTTGATTTTGAGAATTGTTTTTTATATATATAATAATAATTATAAAACAAAGATAAAAATATACGATCATTATGAATTAGAAGAACCAGATCACTGGGTACCAACAAGTTAGTTTTCATAGTTCGAATCCCAAAATAATAATACCATTGAAACAAATTATATTATAAAATATTTGATGTCCAAATAATGCAAGCAGCTTCCAGCCTAAAGCTGTCACTCTAAACGAAAGCAAGTACTACCGAACAACTATATTTTAAAAGGCAGCTTTCCAGCTTGTTACACTTACTATGTTTGAACCTGTCTTCCAGCATGGCCATGCACGAGTCGCAGTTGAGGGTGCAATGTGGCCTTCGGACCTCTAGCAGCGGACTTACAGCGAGCGGCAGTCTAGGGGAATCCCCACCGGCACTACTGCTATTACTATTACTATTATTATCAAGAGGAAGTTGGAGCTTCGAAGCCATGTCCAAGGTTCAGTATTTTTTTTTATTTATTTGATAAGTAACCTCGCCTCTTCACTTGGGAATGGGTGACAGGGTGGTTTGACGTCTCGGAAAACTAATATATCGCGAGCTAATATTAGTTAACGGCGAGAGAATCCCCTTCTGATAGGAGGCGAAGATATGTTTACCCTCAACATGTCTTTCCTGGACAGACTCCGTCTTGTCGACTGCCGCTCTGGAGCAAATCAATGGCCCTTCTCTCTCTCTTTTCCTCCCTCTTCGCTCGCAATGGCTCGCGCATCCAACAAACACTTCCCCTTCACCCTTAACCAACTAAAAGCCCTTTGCCTAACCACCCCTACTGACGATTCGAATCGATCTCTCGATCAGATCTGCTCGATTCAAACGAGCTGTTGTTAGTACGAAGAACATGACCAACGTCTAAGAGACTAGAAGTCCCGAAAAACAATATTTGGCCCACAGATATGGACGTCCCTCCCTTTCTGGTTATAAACCAACCATTTAATGTCCCTTCAGCGAAACATTGATGTGCCACGAAGACTTAGCTGGTGTGGTGTGGGTGTTTGAGGAGATGTCAAAAAGAAAGAGAAAATGTATTAAATAAAGATAAATATTTGTTAATATCCTAAATCAACATTATTTTTAAAAATAGCACAATTATTAAAATCGTATCTATTGGATTTTTTAACACAAGCTTGATACTTGTTTTAATGATATAATCTCTCCTTAAAAACACGATGGTGTGTCTTGGCAACTTTAGCACCTTGGTCAGTGTGCCAAGAGTTTAAAAAGGTTGAGAATTTCTGCCTATGGTATAGCTCAAAATGTAAAATATTATTTAAATTGAAAAATGTCAACCGGACAAAAAATGACATCCAGACATGGGAAATGATCCCGGGGCGTCTGGCTTAATACTCAAATGCCCTAACCACTGAGCTATCCAGGAACCATCCAGTACCCAGAGTCATTCATTACTCATATTTTAATGCAAAATCTGTGATGGACATGCGTAAATCGTCAGCGACATATGAGTATTCATTTAAGATAACGAGCTATCAGATAGCGCAGATAAAATAGTTTTTAAATCGTTGCTACTAATTTAGGGCATATACAGATTCAAACAAAATTCTGTTTAAGACATTTTCATGGCATAACAACTATTCATGACGCAACTAAAACACTGTCGAAAAATTATACTTCACATTTCCTAAAAATTAGTTTAAAATTAAGAATGTCACGTGATTTCTTGGATTTTATCTTTGAATCTGCGATAGTTTTAGGATAAATTAACAAGTATAAAAAGAGTTAAAATATTATTATTTAGGGTTGGATCAAATTCCCTACTATATGAATCCTAATATTCATTTCTTTTCTGAATTCTGAATCTCGAATTAAAATCTGAATTTTAGAAATTTGATGAACATAAGAGGATATATATATTTACAGTACATATACAAATATATACATATATACGTAATGTACATATAATATAAATATATATATATACGTACATATAAAATATATATTTATATATGTATATTTATGTGTATAAGTATATATACGGATATATGTATATGTTACAGGAAAAGTAGATTATCCAGTAAGAGTCGACTCAGCCTAGATAAAGTCGACTTTTACTGGTCTTTTTAGTAAAAGTTGATTAAAAGTGAAAAGTGATGAACTTCGATCAACATTTACTACTCAGAGTTGACTGTACCTAGGGAAAGTATACTCTTACTACCTTATATTAGTAAAAGTTGACTTTTTGCAAGGAAACGGCCTACTACCTAATAAAAAAACAAAACCTTTATAATACAAAGCGAGATATACATATTTATTATTTATTACAGTAAGGTAAAGATTTGTGACACTTTGAGTTGAAGAACACATCTTTCTTCTTACATAAGCTCTTCTTGGATTTGCATTTAGTGTAACAAGAGCATTTGAGAAATCCTTGTCCACTTCCAAGTGATTGTGAAGTTGCAAAAGCCCTCATGGCTATTGTTTTATCCATAGGGACTTCATTTTCTTGGATAATGCTCGTGGGACATTTACTGAATTGAGACCTGAAAAAATATTATCATTGAACTCTAATTAATTTAATATTAGGGGCGGGGAGAGAGAGGAGCGAGAGATAGAAGAGAGTACTACCTTGAAAAAAGCTGCTTCAGAATTCCATTTCTTGTTCCAATTCGATAGAATCCATCATCGACAACCTCCAGTACCACACCAAGGTTAGATTGGTAATCTCCACTTCCACGGTCAACATCTGGGACCGGAATTCGAACTGACGTTACTTTTTCTAGTGGCGGATGAATCTGATGGGAAGTTTTTTTCATGCGTTTAGCTTGCTCTTCTAGACAGTGGAAAGCTTCACTTCTCTGCTTCTTGATGGCCTCCGTAGACTTGTCCAAATGAGTGAGGAGATAATCACCATTTATCTACGAGCCAATTTTCACCACTTGATGAATTTGTATTTGTTTCTATTTAATTAGGATTTCGATTCCCATTTCTTTCAATTTCGTTTTCTTGTTGTTCCTGAATTTGATCAATAGCGCATTGAAGATTCTCTTCTGTTTCCAAATTTTCCAATACCCAAGTAGGTAGTTTTGAAATATATAAGCCATGTCTCGGGGGGCAACCGAACATTGCCTCATAGGGGATCTTTTTATCCCACTATGCAATGCACTGTTTTTCATGAGTTGAATAAACTTTAAGCCTTCTCACCATTTTGATGTTTTGTGGTCTTGCATCCAGGTGGTTATCATATTCTCTATGTCCTGGTTGGCTCTCTCAAAACTACCTTGACTTTGACTCATTGCACCATTTTGAAGTTCGGCCATGTATTAACCAGACTTTCAATAATTGTATTTACAAATTCTTTGCCAATGTCAGACTGTAAAATACAAGGAGTGCCTAACAAAGTAAAAATATCAAAGATCTTATCACACACTTCGTCTGCGGTCTTATATTTCAGTGGTCTTAGCACAACAAACTTTGTCAAATGATTCTGGTAAACCTTTATAAATTTGAACTCTCCATCAGGTTGCGACTGAAAGTCAATCAAATCCACTTGACATCGTGAATTCATTTCCTTGAATATCAAAGGATTTACAACCAGTCCTTTCTTCTTATATTTCAATTTTTGAACACAAGGTTTGCACAAGCTTAAAAATAGTAAAATATCCTTTGTAGTAACATTTTGGAATTTTCCTTTCAATTGCCCAATCATACGATCTCTTCCTCCATGTCCAGTGGATATGTGCTCTTCATAAAAAACATAATACCTTATGCTCTCTTGGTCTGTGACAGGGTGTATTAGTTTTGTAATACCGTTTACTTTAAT
The DNA here is from genome assembly GCA_902141375.1 of Timema poppense. NCBI lineage: Eukaryota > Metazoa > Arthropoda > Insecta > Phasmatodea > Timematidae > Timema > Timema poppense. The sequence continues at coordinate 14,484 of CABFOV010000462.1, forward strand.
AATGTCATATCGTCTTAAAAACCTGAGATAATTACTTTATTTTTTATTCGCAGTCTTTAGATTTTTGACTTTTTGACTGTAGCTATCGTATTTCAATTTGGTTAATGTAAGTGAAATTACCTTGGAGGTCAAGCATTCTAGCTTAACTTTTTTACGAAATAGTTATTCCTTGGAGTAAGCCATAATTATTACACAGTTAAACTAATTATTAAAATGTAAAAAACACACTGAAACTAATTAATCAAACACACACTGAATCCTTGGTCACTGTTGAAAACTACAACAAATGTACGAGTGATCAAAAAAATCAACAGTAAAAAAATATAGCTGGGATATTTAAAACAAAGATGTGCGCGCGAAGTTGCATGTGGAGAGCAACATCTGGGCAAGCGATCGAAGAAATCAACAGTAAACAAATAGAGCTGGGATATTCAAAACAGTTGCATGTGGAGAGCAACATCGCGGAATCAACTTTTACTAAACCACAGCAGGCATAGTTAAACTCTTCCTAGGAAAAATTGATCTGTTTATTCTGTATTCTTTATCTGTATTCTCAATCAACTTTTACAGATACTTTTAGTAAGAGTCGACTTTAACTAGGCCGAGTCCACTCTCCCTAACAATATACGTTTCCTGTAACATATACATTTAATTTATAATTATATATACGTTTATATGTATATATAATTTATAATTATATATACGTTTATATGTATAAATATAATGTATTAATATATAAAAATATACTCTATTAATACTTAAATAAGTATATAATGCATCACGACTGCATCTATTTATATAAAAATAAATGTCTATAATGTGTTTGTACATAAATCAATATTTTAAATATATTATGACGTATAAGTACATGTTTATACATACATGCATATTTTATAAGGATATGGCCTACATAAATACATATTTATAAGGATAGGGCCTATATAGGGCCTACATATATATATATATAAATATATATATATAATATATAATAATAGAAAGGTAATCAAGTGTTAAAAATTTAATAATGGCTTAATTAGACCCTGCAACAGTTTTACACACATCGATGTGTTAAATTATTTGTTTGATTAAGTTTAGCATAAGAAACTCAAAGTTCAAAATTTGACTTTTAATTTATTTTAAAACTTATATTTAAAAAAAGTTGCAGATCTCTGTATTAAAATATCATTAAGGATTAGAGAGGTCCACCCACATTTTTATTATTGTGTCTCCCGATATTCTTAGCAAAAACATTTAATTCATATTATTTTTATAAACCGTTCGGCTTATGCGTATATACATTAATTAAGCTAATGGAGAAGGGGATGATGAGGGGGGAGTTTAAAGTAGATATATTTACATTCACGGGGAGGAAGAGTGGGAAACCATTTTGGAAAAAACTGTCCTCAGTACACTCGACTAGCATTCGAACCCCGATCTTCCCGTCACTCATCGGCAGTCCATTATATTGCAAGATCGACTCTGTTTAGTTGAACCACCTAAGCAGATCCTATTATATTCTTAGCCTACATTTATTTTTAAAAAAAATGTTTTAGATTTCCATGATTTTCATTATGTATCATGTGAACACTTGACTTTTATTAAAATTAAAGGACAATATTTTCTTAAGGGACAATATGATCAGTAATACATGTATTCACCTTGACTTAGTGCTGGAATATCATCGCCATTGTGGTTTACACGTTTCGGATTAAAAGCTATACATATTTATATATTTGTAGATATTTGTATAATATATTCAAAAAAATCTAAAACAAGTTGATTAGGAAAATATTTGGTTCAAAAAGGAATGAATATCCTGGAACCTAGAGAAGGTTACATAATGATGAGTTACATATCTTTATTCATCACAGGAAATTATTAGGATAATCAAGTCTCACATATTACGGTGAGTAGAACATGCAGTGTAAACGGAAGAATCTAGAATCCTATTTAAATTATTGACTGGCAAACCTACTGGGAAGAACTACTGAGAAAAATTAAACGCAGATATAACTAACCAGAAAGATATAGGGTGTAATGAAGTGGACTGGATAGAGCTAGCTTAAGATAGGGATATGATGTAAAGAGACAAACTGGATAAAGCTAGCTCAAGATAGGGATAGGGTGTAATGAGACAGACTGGATAAAACTAGCTTAAGGTGGCCTACTTTTGTAGGTGCGACAATTAACTTTTGAGTTTTTAGTGTCATAGAGTAGGTAAGTAGTTTAAAAAATAGCTGCACCGATTGACACGTGGAAGCATTTTCCAGTATTGTCTTTCTTGGTTTGCAAGATACGGGAAGATCTAAAGGTGTGTGGTCGTATCGGTCCCGACGTCCTTTGTTCGGATCCTACTGGATTACTATACAAGCTGATCATCTTGGATTCACGTGCGTCATCTTATCTCGGTGTTAGATCTAAATATTAAAACAAATCGGGTTCGGGTTCCAAGTAGTTTCAAGTTTCCTAACAACAATTGACTGAGTTTGGTTTAATGAAGGATAACATAAATTGAAGATCACAACTTAATAAATTATTAGGATTAATTTATTCTACACTTTGGTTCTTGTTGTTAAAGAATTAATATAAATAACGAAAGTTGAGTTGGAGTGACTGGTTCATCTACAACTATTTGACTACATGAACGTATAAAACACGTCCTATCTGTGTTATGGGTTTATCACGAGTATGTCGCCATTGGAAGCCACGACATTTACTAGAAACCCTCACGCAGTCCAAGGAAGCCACTCCCCTTGTCAGATGAAAATCGGCTAAGGTCACTTTCACTGTTCTGTCACATAATAAGTGGAACTTGGGTCAGGGAGATGCTATTATTATAATTCTATTTTTAATGAGGATCGTAAATACAAATATATATATATATATAACACCCTTATTTTAGAAAGTGAGACCAAGTGACTCTCCAGTGCGTCTTTTTCACTTTAACTCATAAAAACTGCTAAAGTTAACATGGAATATGTATGTGACCTGTCGGTCTAGGGGTAAGGTGTCAGACTTCTGTACTGGCGGCCGGGGTTCGATCCTCGGTCCCGGCACAGATTTATCTGATTACCAAACCCTTCCTTCACCTCTGACAAGACATCTTGTGAATGTGGGGAATGCCAGGCCCCCACCATGGTTCGGATTCCACGTTAAGCTGTAGGTTCTCCATTTCATCTCACAATCACCCTACCATTACATATTAGCGTAAGTGCGTATAACCCGAAAGGGTAGTAAGACGCGGTGCTAATAATAATAATAATAATAATAATAATAATAATAATAATAATAATAATAATAGTAATAACATGGAATATATGTTACGTTTCAAAGGTAAAAATCTTTGCCAAGTGTTTTGAGCTATTTTTTCTTCTCTCCACACAATTTAAGCTACAACACTTTTAAAATTGTATCGTTTTCCTCCCTATCCATGTGTCTAGAACCCCTGATAACAGGACGCATAGTCAGGGCAAAATATATCCTTAAAATAGATTTTTTAGAATTACTTGACTAGTATGATTAGACAGGGGTATATTTTTCTCGAACAATCTGGGGGAGGTGAAAGATAATCTGGTGTTAAGGGGGATTAAACTTATTTTAGGCTAGATGCTTTAGTTTTTCTTCTCGCATTTCACGCAGTTTTGCAAAGAGATTCTCTTACTGAGAGTTTAATTACAAAGGGGAAAATCTGAGGAACAAGTTGTACATGGTTATGAATGTGTAAATTTAAAGTAACGTGTAGGGTTCAAAATAAAGTAGGCTGCAAACTTGAACATAGTTAAGGTGGGATAACGGGTAAGGTAAAAGAGAGGGGTAAGCCAGAGATACATAAGAAGTCAGAAACAAAGGAAGTAGAGAAAATGGCTTAATCATGGTTATAGTTGTTTCATGATGACTCAGGCTTTTACTGGTTCTTGAAAAATTTTTAAGATCACCTCACAAATAAGTTTTTTAGTTAGAAAGTAAAGTAGAATTATATCCCTAGTAAAAGAGATATAACTGTTTCCAACCGCTTTCTATCAGGAAATGCAGAAATTTGCCTGAATTATAATACAAGATTAACTTCAAATTATTGGTATAGTTTTGTTCATGATAGTTGGCCGAGTAATCTTAAGACATTTATTTAGTATTTCCTTCGGTCGACGTTGATACAGAGATTAGAATTTGATTCTTGTAGGGGTGAACTGAGGGTGTTTTAACACGATTTCGGTAGGTAACCTTTAAAAAAAATACAAACATATTCTTGCGGTTAGCATTGATTTAATTCTACTATATTATGAGTTTCATTTTATAGATATTGATAATTTCAATACAAAGTGACAGCAGTATTTCCATGACGGGATGTGTGATAACGGGAAAGAAGAGCTAGTAAATTTTCTAGATGTCAGATAAGAGTTTTGTTTTGAAAATTGGACTGTAGATACTGACGCTTGTGTCCAATGCACTAATTAAAATGCAACGTAATTTAAGTACACTCAATGTCTAAAGGGATACCACAAGTAATTTACTCGCAAAGTTTTAAATTTTCTAAATACGAATGAAGAGAAAGTTTTGTTAAGGGAATCGAGTTTTTTTAGATATATCACTTAGAGTTTATAAATATTTAATCGTTTCTCATGAAATATTATAGCGTTTAATATGAATTTTATTTGATTAAGTACGGACTTTGATACATATTGGGTGAGCCCGTTGTCAAAATGTTAAGTTTATTTAATATGGCTATCAGTTTACGGGTCTAAGATAAATGAGAGGACTGAATTGTATCCACTCGAAATGGTATCCATTCCGATAGTTTTGTAAAAAACTGCTTTTGTGAAAAATCGGAATTGTATCCACTGGAATTATATCCACAAAAATATCCACAAAAACTGGAATTGTATCCACTCGGAATGGTATCCATTCCGATAGTTTTGTAAAAAACTGCTTTTGTGAAAAATATGAATTGTATCCACATGAATTATATCCACAAAAACTGGAATTGTATCCACTCGGAATGGTATTCATTCCAATAGTTTTGTAAAAAACTGCTTTTGTGAAAAATAGGAATTATATCCACATAAATTGGAATTTTATCCACTCGGAATGGTATCCATTCCGATAGTTTTGTAAAAAACTGCTTTTGTGAAAAATTGGAATTATATCCACAAAAAATGGAATTGTATCCACTCGGAATGGTATCCATTCCGATAGTTTTGTAATAAACTGCTTTTGTGAAAATCCTGAATTGTAACCACAAATGGCCTACTTGAGGTTTAACAGAAGGAACGTTTAACGTAAAAACTTTGTCACACTTCTGGTAGAGGGCAGCAGGATGAAATCTTCTGAACTTACTAATTGTATACTAGAGTACAGTCTTGTCTAAAAATATTTTCTTAAACATGAAGTATTTATTCTCTTTAAAGATTGCACTGCATACTAGAAAATTAATTTGCAACCTTATTTAACTTGTAAGATTCTTTTTTCAGGTCAATACATTTTAAAGTATGTATAGACATTTATAATCTTAATGAGATAAATCAATTATTTTATTTAGCAACAGACTTTAACCACAATGTTAAAAAAATATTATTGAAATTGTAGCTTTAATTTATTNACTGCATACTAGAAAATTAATTTGCAACCTTATTTAACTTGTAAGATTCTTTTTTCAGGTCAATACATTTTAAAGTATGTATAGACATTTATAATCTTAATGAGATAAATCAATTATTTTATTTAGCAACAGACTTTAACCACAATGTTAAAAAAATATTATTGAAATTGTAGCTTTAATTTATTCAAATCTAGTGAGAAACGAGACACTGTTTATTAATTCTGGCAAGAATTTTATTAATGTGAATTGGCAGCACTACTTTGCTCATGTCCTATGCTCAGTGAGCTCTAGTGATGGGAAGAATCGAGTAAAAGTAGTCGACTACACCTTTTGTGTATCGTAATCGGCTGTACTCGATTCTTCCAGAAAAACTCAAGTTAAAATAGTTGGGCCGTGTTCTTCTTCTAGTTGCTCCCTTTTTTGTATCCTAAGATATAATACACAATGTTGGTTTTCTCGTGTAAATATATGTATTTGTATGATACTTGTGTACTTTAATTGCTGGCCTGTTATAGGTCCTACGACTGTTGGCCAGCACTATAATAAAGGAAATTGAAATTGAAATTATTATTAGAGTTTACCAACAATCTTATTATTTATTACTATTGAAGTTTACCGACGTATCGCCAAAAGAAACCTCATTAAGATTCCTTTACTCATTTTAATATGCACAACAATATCCATAATTTCTAAACTTTTTTTTTAATAACCTGTATTTACGTGTGTGCATGTGAGTGTAATTTATTTTAAAATAAAGAAGTCTTAAACTAAAATCATTCGATCACAATTTTCAGGGGACAGAAATAATAGCTTTGACACACATGACCCGCTCCCATAAATTAAATTCCTGGATGCACCCCTGAATGTTAATATCTTCAAAATTAATTCTGCTGTAAGTACGAAAAGGTATTGTTTTTCTATAAAAAACGAATAATGCTATTTAGAGAAAGCATTTTTTTTTAAAGATTTATTTAGCACCACGTCTTACTGCCCGTTTGGGTTATACGCTTAAGTACTAATAACGCTAATGGGCGAGGGATTGTGATGGTTTAGTTTAGAGAAAGTGAACCCACATTTACGTGAAAGTAGAATGGAAAACAACCCCAAATCCTGTAGAGATAAATAAATTTTAAACTGTAGGTATTAATTTATTTTATTTTATAATCTAGAATTATTTTTGTAATTGAAGCACTATGGGTGTGAAATGTGATTTCTTACCCTACATGACGAAAACAAATTTAGGGTGTTAGAAAACAATATGCTTAAGACGACAATTGATCCAAAAAGTTATGAGACTACTGGGGAGTGAAGGTGGTTACATAATTATGAATTAAATACCTTGTATTCATAACAAAGCATTGTTATATTAGTCAAGTGTTGTAAATTACAGTAGGCAGGATATGCAAAGTGAATGGAAGACTCTAAAACCTTGATCAGAATACTAACTAGAAAACCTAATGACGTAAATTAAATTTACAAATATGTACAATGACTCGATCCTATTGTAAAAATTTAGCTCTATAGAGATAAGTAGTTTAAAAACAAAACGAGAAAAGAACTAATTTGGCTAGGATTAAGATATAAGCGTAGGTGTATTTTTATAATTTCTCAAATAATGAGAAATTATTGTAATCGTGAATATTTTTGTCTTCGAGGTTGTAATAAGTCTTTATATTTATTGCAACCCCAAAACAAAAATAATTGATTTTACAATTCTGTTTGGCCCCATGTTTGTGTATCTGTCTGTTCCAGAGACTGGATCTGAAAATGTTTGATGTATTTTTATCAAACGTGATATATAGATGTCCAATATATATGTCTTGGAACATGTGTATATATAATCCAACTATTAAATTAAGGGTGGTTGATTAATGAGTAATTTTTAAAAATCCTAAATTTTTCGAAAATAGGATTGAATCTTTTGTTCAAAATTGATGCAGAAAGAGTAATTAAGATGATAAATACAGCACTGTATACTTGTTTTTGAGTAAACATTCATTTAAAGCTAGTTTATTAAGGAGTGATTCTTAAAAAATATTTTTTTTTAGAATAGCACTAACGATGTTGTATATATATATATATATATATGGGAATTGTTTAACAAATAAAAATGTATACAGGTTTTTCGTGGATAAAATTCCTAAGTATAGTTACTGGTGAGCTTTNTTTTTTTTTTTACAAATTTTAAATATTTAAAACTTGACTATGACTATTTGGATCAAATTAGGTATCTAGTAAGTTTTTTAAAATATAAATGATTTTATAAATTTATTTTTCTTAAAAAATTAGCAATCGTTTACTTTAGATTAATTTTTTGAAATTTACTCAAACGATGTTGTTCAAAATGATATCTGAAGATAATTTTACATGAAAAAAATTATTAATTTTTCTAAAATGAATTGATGCACGGGTAGTTTAACTATGAAAAATTTTACAAGGTAAAAAGAATTTTGGAAATGGCCTCTAAGCGAAGTTAAATTTCAGTCTCTGGGAATTATTTTCCATATTGGATAAGCATATATTTGTACTTTTACAAATACAAATAACTTGAAAGTAGTTTACAAATAGTTAGACTATTAAAATTTTAGATTTTAAAAGTGGCTTAGACAATTGTGTTTAAAATTTAACATGATATGTGTTTATTATGTTGAACCAGAGAATGCTTGTTTTCTCAGAATGGCATACTCAAGGGTAGTTCACTGAAAACTTATTTTTGAAAACTTTATTTCAAAAAATAATACTTTAGTTGATAAGATTTGTAAAATTTTATAGTACACTTTATTTTACTAGAAATATAATTTAGGGATTTGAAGTGGTTCGAAAATGAAGCAAAAGAAATTGTTTTGGTTTTGGGGGTGAATTTAATAAACACCTTTCCCGGGTGAATGTTAAGGTCCTTCTGTGCTGGCGGCCGGGGTTCAATCCTCGGTCCCAGCACAGATTTATCTGTAACCAAACCCTTAACCTCTGACAATACATCTTGTGAATGTGGGGAATGCCAGGCCTCCACCGTGGTTCGGATTCCACGTTAAACTCTAGGTCCTTACACATTAGCGTAAGTGCGTATAACCCGAACGGGTAGTAAGACGCGGTGCTAATAATAATAATAATAATAATAATAATGTTAAGGTCAGTAATTCAGAATTTTCTATGCTTGTATATGAACCCCTAATTTATAATTGAGAAATGATCAAATGTTTCCCCTTATTTTACTTCGCTTTCATATTTTGAGTTTTGCAGTCTTTACTTCTGAGGCTACATGCTCGACATGAATCTACTCCATTTAGATAAAACACGATCAAAGTTACTGACGCCGTAAGGTATATCGTATAGGCAAGCTATCTTACAGTCACGTAGTGCGAGTTTCATTTACATGATATTTTAGGAATTACGTGTTTAGTACGCTTTTAAGGTAGGCCTACACTTAATAATAATACAAACACTTTATACACATGCGCACACAAAGAAACACCTAATATGCAATTAAATTATAGTAGGAAAACCCCTATATGAAGGTTACTATATCTATGTTTACGAATTGATACGTTAACTAATGTGATAAGCAGCCATACCTTTTGATAGATATGAAATATATATAGTAAAATAGTAAAATATTATCAACATTGACTGAATTATTTTAATTATTATTTTTTAAAAAACATTTCCTATGTAAACTGGACTGTATGTAACAATTCTATGGCTTTTACACATTGGTTGTTTGCCAAAAATTTACTGAAAAGCAGCAAAACAATACGAAAACTAGCTAATAGTTTAATTTTCTTCATATTGCAAATTTGTGTTTATCAAATAGATACATTATATTAATCATATTAGTTTTTAACCTCAGTATTATGATGGAGTTTCACGTTTTATGTTTTCACAAATATAAAATTTCCTGTTTTAAATTTATATATGTCCCTTTGTCTGTCTTTATTCGAGGTTACAGCCTAAACGGTTTGATGGACTTGGTTAAAACTTTGAGGCTGTACTCCCTAGGAATTACTTTTGACAGCCGCCACCGTCAATTACGGCAATTCGCGATGGCTGATCTTATTCTTATAATATTAATGGAAGTATTTTCCTAACGACTACAGTCGAATCACATCCGCAGTTGCTGTAGAGCTGCGTTAAATTGTGCACGTGTGCTAGTTTGGTCAACATTCATCCTTTGGTTATCTTTTAGTGCAGTCCTTAACAAATCTTTTGGAACCGGGACCGATTTTAGATTTTTAGAATGACAACACTTTCGTGACCCACTTAGCATTAATCGATATACAGGAGGAGGGGGAGGGCGTGGAGGGAATATATTTTTACTTTTAGTTTCTCACATTTCTAATTTTTAACAATTTTATATTTTTTAATAAAAATCAAACAAAATATTTATTCTTAAATAACTTCTGTAACTCACCAAAGTTCCGCTCGCAAATTACAGTTTTGGAACTACTGTTTTAGTGTGATCTATAATTTCTATTTTGTTGCCACATCTCATTACTTACTAAAGAAATTCACATACACACAATACAAATTATATATGTGTATGTATGTCTTGATTACGCTTATGTGGGGGGGATGAGAAAGGCAGAATTTAGGGGAAATATATCAACATTTTCGGAAAGGAGAGTGAGAGGCTGTGTAGGCTAAGACAAATAAATAGTACAACCTGCCTTGATTTGATCCTCAACCTCCGCGCTGGCTGCAAACCAGACTAAATGACCTTGACATTTAAACCGTGTGTCCACCTTTGAGGAAATTAAAGGTAGAAGAGATGAAAATTTAACTGAGTTGGTAAAGATGTACTTGGTTTTATATGATATTGGGTATAAATACTAAAAACCCAACCAAAATAGAACATTTGGAATACTATCTCATTAAATTTAAGAAAATCTGTTAACTTAAACCTACTTATACACAATGAATTTAAATTCACAAACAAAAACACGTTTTGAATAAGATTTCGGATTTATTTTGATAGGGCAAAACTATTTTTTGATTAATAAGCTTTGTCCCCGGACGGGTAGTAAGTAGTTGTGCTAAAAAAAGCTTGGATTCTAAAATAAATTATTATTATTATTAGCACCGCGTCTTACTACCCGTTCGGGTTATACGCACTTACACTAATGTGTAATGGTAGGGTGATTGTGAGATGAAATGAAGGACCTAGAGTTTAACGTGGAATCCGAACCACGGTGGAGGCCTGGCATTCCCCACATTCACAAGATGTCTTGTCAGAGGTGAAGGAAGGGTTTGGTAATCAGATAAATCTGTGCCGGGAACGAGGATTGAACCCCGGCCACCAGAACAGAAGTCTGACACCTTACCCCTAGACAGCCAGGTCACCTTCTAAAATAAATATTGTTGGAAATCTCTTATACTATTTTTAATGCTTCATAAAAAAAAAAATAACATTATGAGAAAGCCTTTATAAGCTTCGTCGAACTTGGTTGTCTTGGTTTAAAATACTCGTATAAGGGCCCGATGATTATGGATTCAAACCCAACTGGGGCTGACGGATTATTTTTTAGCGATAACAATCCGTATCACAACTTCTTTTGGAGAGGAAGTACAACCGTCGCGTCGGTCCCATCTCAATTATGGCATGAAAGAACCCTGGAAGGCAAGGGAAAATACCCTTTCGGACAAAATTGGTAAGCCCTTTGGCTCTCGCTCAGAGAATTTCTCGTGTGCTGATATTATGAGTTGGTTCAAAAAGTGTATGTAAATACCTCAAATAAATGAAATGAAAATACAATTTATAAAGTTTTGTAAATATGTTAAGGCGGGAATATTGGAAAAAATATTATTTTTTCAAGGTCTCAAATTTTATGGATCTAATGAGTTTATTATTTTTATTTTTATTAAGTCCATAATTTGTTGATTAAAATTTCATTAACAAATTATAAACATGGAAAAAATAAAAAATATTACTTTGTTTTGATAGCAGCCAGTGAAGCTATGTGTGAAATTGCATCACCCTGAGTATAAAATGTTTTGTTATGTAATTAGGTATTTTATAATCAGAATTTAAAAAAAAACATGTTTGAACTGTAACACCTGTAATATAATAAAAGTAAAAGCGTCTAATTTTGTACATTTAAAAGAACATTGTTCCCAAAATGTTGATGTTTCGTGTGTTAAGGTCGATTCATACAGAACGCTAGGCTAATCTAAGATTTGCTCTGATAACTCTTTAGAAAGATAGTGGGACATGTATTTAAATGTGTTGGTTCACACAGAAAGCTAAGCTATGCCTTGCTACGCTGCGCTATGTTTTTTCCGAATGCTTGCCGGGCAATTTTTCCATCTCCAATTTTGAGCCATCTTTCGTTGCGTACGCACATAAAGCAACTAGGGCTCTGTGTTGAACAGACGCAGTGCTGGTTTGATGAAAATAGCTTACTTAGGAAATGTTGAAGTTTTGTTCTCAGTTTGTTTCGCCTTTATTTAAGTAATATTATATTTAGGTTTTATATTTAATAAATGTGTTTGTATTAAAATGGAAGCGTTAATTGAAGAATTCAAACCTCTACCCCCTAAATTGTCTTCTTCTTTCAAAACAGCTGCTAACAGCAACATCTTTTCTTCCTCAGTACTATCATCTGAACTCAAACAAGACATTTTTGAGAACGCCATCATAACTAAATTTCACTGTAGCAGACCAGAAAGAAACAACACTGAATTCTAGAATGAAAAGAGGGACCGTGGCTTAGCTTGGCTTAGCTTAGCAATGAGTGTGAAACCAAATTGACAAAGTCTTAGCAGAGGACATCACAGTACAGCATAGCTTAGCTTAGCTTAACTTAGCATTCTGTGTATATCGGCCTTTATATTAATGTCAACGTCTTTTAACACACACATTATTACTCGGACAAATATTATGTGATATTAAGGATGAGCGCTGTACAACAAACAAGTGCTAAGTATGCAATTAAGATATCAGAGTATTAAAAAATCATGATATCTATTTAGGTGTTCTGTCTTACGACATGTCCATTCTTTTTTCAGTGATCTTAGACTGACAAAGCACTCAGTACTCTGACTCCTCCTTCAGTTCCCCGAATTTTCTTTTTTCATACAAGTCATCCAATATTTGAATCCTACTTCCTTCTAAGCTCCTATTTCCCTCAACCTTTCCTTCTATGATGTCGTACAGAAGACAGTTCCTCTTAAGGATGTTTCTTATCCAGTTTGCTTTGTGCAGAAAATCCATATCCAAAAAGTTTCTCTTCTCACCCACTCTTATTAGGAAATCTTCCATTGTCACATTATCTAACCACCTGATCTTCTAAAGTATTTTCCTGTACCATATTTCAAAGCTCTCCAAGTATTCTTTTTCTATTTTCCTAAAAGTCCGAATTTCTGCTCCATACAGCGCGATGCTATAGGAACTGAAATAGAAAGAGTGGTCGAATTGCAACGGAAAGTTAAAAGTTCAAGACAGCATCTCAACTACTGAGGACATCGTGACTAAAGTAAATTCTTTAATACAAAAGTGTTAAAACAAACACATTTGTAAGGGATCAGCAATTGCATTACTTTGACATTAAGAAGGACCTTTTTAGGCCGGTCACTTGGTGATTCGGGCTGACTTTGGTAAAAAAAAAACTGTATCCTAATTTAACAGAATGAAACATAGAATGTACACTAGTCACACTTGAATGTTACAGTATTCACCAGATTCTAGCGGATTAAGGAGTTCCCAAGCTCTTATGTAGTTATCAGCGATGATTTAAACTACTCAAAATTATTCAACATTGACCTGCATGAAGTGCATTGTGTCTAATTTCCAACACACACACACATAGCCTGAGTTGGAACTTAACCTTCTTTATTTATTTTCAGATATATTTTCTGTTCAAGTTAAAAACAAGATTATAGCTTTTAACGTAATTACGCTTCTTGACTGAGGACCTATATGTTAAGACAGTTTAGTGGAACACCTTTGCCCCTGGACACGGCTATGGCACTGTTGATGTTATATAGGGGAATATAAAACTAACAGTTTGGTTGGCTGTTAAAGCTTGAAGTAACACACTACGATCACCTGAGGAATTTTATATAGACTGAATCCCACTCTGAGAAAACAGCTCTTGTTTCTAAAAGAAATATCCACAAAATAAACACTAATTTTTTCAATCATAGAATGAAAAGACAGTGAAAGATATTAAATTGAAAGATATTAAAGGAGTAGGGAACTTCAATCCTCTAAAAAGTTGGATGAGTTTTATACCTCTCTAGCCTTGATTTCAAATTCTGTGCTCCAGAAAGAAAAGTGGGGTTTAATTTAGCAATATCTTTAAATGTACAAAGACCTGAGCACCTGAGATATTTCGATGTTCATTATAATTCAGAAACTGATGGTAATGGCTCTGCTAGTGAAGAAGGATAGAGCCTTATCACAACTGTCTCCCCATCAAAGGCAATCGAGTGTTTGAGTTTTAAAAGAGGGTGTAAAACCATATTTTTAGTATATATCTGAACAAGAACTAAACATTTGATAATCTCGGCACTTTAATTGAGTTAATCGTATAGTTGATAATACACGTCGTAGAGTTATAAAATTAACATGCCAGATTTATCAACTTTGAAAAAAATTGGTGTAACTAGTTTTCTATGATACATTTTTTTTTAATGTTCTATATACTGCAGAGCACAATATTTATTTCAATAATTCAGGTTTATTCAGAGACCAAAGACTTTTATTTTAAGCTCTTCACATCTTAATAAGGTTCCCAAATTTTGCGACGCACGTAAAAGACTTTAATTTCTCTAACATGATTTTATTTTAGATAGTAAAATGTCGGCTTTAGGAAGTTTATGGCAAAATACTTATATCCTTTCTATGATGGGGAAAATTTACCTTTAACTGATTTTCAGTGAAAAATAAGTGTCAAACTGTAATACCCATGTGGAATGGATTGGCTATTCAAATATTAGTTTTACACTTTGTTGTGCCTCACTGTTCAGTCAGTCCTTGTATCTTTCATCCAAATTTGCACAGATTGCGCCAACCACTCTCTCTACTATTTGGGCCGCTCCACAGTTCATGTTTTCTGAGCCATCCATGACGATTTTCTCACTGTACTCAGCGCCCACGTGAGAACTCCTCTTTCAATTAGCTCGCTTGCGGCCACTATCTATTACGTTCTCACGCACCAATGAGAACTCCCGTTTTTTCCTATTGAACAAGGTCAGGCAGCAGTGTAACACAGCAGTTAACACGGTGGTTCCTTGGTCAGAAGTCAGCCGGAGAGAGGCTAACCAACCCGGGTGCGCCACATGTTTGAAAGAGCTATTAAATTGTCAAAATCAGAAAGAGCAATATTTGTCTTAACTCTGTCTCCTTCCACCATCATCTCACCTCCCACCACGACTAACATTTCCGGGACACCATTCTAGCTCCCATCGCGACTAACGTTGCTGGGACACCATTAAACCTCCCCCCACAACTAACATGGCCGGGACTTCATCCTACCTTCCACCACGACTAGCGTTGCCAGGTCTTTATTCTACCTCCCATCACGACTAACGTTGCCGGGACACCATTCTACCTCCCATCGCGACTAACGTTGCCGGGACACCATACTACCTCCCACCACAACTAACATTGCCGGGACTTCATCCTACCTTCCACCACGACTAACGTTGCCAGGACTTCATCCTACCGCCTACCACGACTAACGTTGCCAGGACTTCATCCTACCGCCTACCACGACTAAAGATGCCAGGAATTCATCCTACCTCCCACTGCGACTAACGTTGCCAGGACTTCATCCTACCTTCCACCGCGACTAACGTTGCCGGGACTTCATGCTACCTCCCACCGTGACTAGCGTTGCTGGAACATCTTCCTGTCCCACCGTGACTAACGTTGCTGGAAAACTCTCGCCGACTTTTCTCCTATCCCTACACACACGTGTCTGAACACAAATTCGCCGTCATCACATCAACCAGTTATCCCCGAAGCCGCCAGCGAGGGATAACAAGTTGACCTACGTGGTAAATAAGCAGCGAACTTATATGTATGAAAAACTGTCAAAATATGCATGCAAACCTGAATAAATATATAAGAAAAACATAAAAGTAATACAAGGAGCGCAATTAATATTCTATTTTAAAACGGTATGCCATAACCGCATATTGATTGTGGATCTGATTAAAATAAACACCTAAACATTTCTCAATATTTTCAGGAGTTAATCGCTTTCGATTGTCGCCTGAAAAGTTTTGTACATTGAAAAGCTTCTCTCTACATCAGACGTATTGATGGGAAAATACTCTATTACTTTCCCATCATATTGTACCTGAAGAAATTAGCTTTTTAATTTGAAAAGTTTCAAAACACTGAGGCCTGTATCCCTTTTTTCTCAGCCACGGTTCTCCTCGCTGTACCCATCACTGTACTATTTGATTTTTTGTGGTACCACTCCAAATAATAATAGGATGATTTATCGTAAACCTTGCGTTTCAAACCGGGTGATAGTTTCAGGAAATGTTCCAAATTGTGTCTGTATGTATAATAGCTCACTACATCTTCTTCCTCTGACAAGCTCTGATTGCAGAATTGACATTGACTGCATCTTCAGGAATCAGCAAACTCAAGCAATTCAGTCACTCATTTACAACATTTCTCCTTTCCCTTCCTGTCTCCTTTGCCCCTCTTAAATTAAATAGTGGTAATAAATAGTTGAACAGTTTACTCAATATTATGTGTTGGTCTTTGTGCTACCTACTTGAATCCATGTACAGCACACGTTAGCTTGTAAATAAGCTGAAAATGTTGTTTTTTAAATCGTTAAAAACTTTATGTATCCATTTATATGCAATTTCTACCAAATAATGCAGCTATATTTAAATATGCATTTGTATGCACCATAAAAATAGATAGGTTTGAAGTCACATAAAATAAATGTATGTAAAGCTGGAGTATCAATATTATAAGAAAGAAAAAAGTTACTCACATTACTACTTAATATCTATTAATTTTCTAATAGTAAATATTTTTTAAAGTTTATTTTTAGCTGAACTTCATGATGACTGACAACCAAATAACCAACCAGCCAAGAAGGTCTCAAATTCAACAAGTTTTATGTTTAAATATAATTCAGTAGCATGGAGAGCTTCTACCACATTTTAGAGTTGGGAAATACGATTTCAAGCCATAGTATATATTGTTTAGGTCCTTTATATCAGCCTTGCAATTAATATACTAGTGAATGGACTCAAGATGATTTGGTTTATTTTCCACCAATATTCTTAATGGAAGAGAGTGACGTCAAAATTCTACATGATCGCTGCTTTGGCATTATTAGGGTCACCTTAATGAGTATAGCAGCACGGTGGCGAAGTTACACAGAACAAGAAGGTAAAATAATTTATATCAAGGTCTTGGTAAATTCATTGAATATTATATATGTTAGAGTAAAGAGTTTTTTTTTTGTTCTTATCCTGTCTCTATACATTTTGCAATTCATTTTCTATATAATTATTTTCTCTCGTATTATCTATCTTTCCAAGACCAGTTTCAGTATTAGGTTATTTTCATCTGATTTTTGTTGACGTGAATACGTCTTTAAATTTACTACCATACAGGGGCAATCCAAAATACCTAATGATAACAAAATCTGGGGATACAGTTTGGCGTTGTAGTTTAGAATCTATCCTCTTCATCCAAAAATAAATTATACCACTGGATAGCTAAATTTTCAATGAATGCATTACGATACGCGAGAACAGTGACGCATCGCGCGTGGAGGAAGGGGAAGCGCCGCCATTTTGAGGTTATTTTGCTGCGTATCGAGATTTGCAATTAGTATAACTTTTGACTCGGAGAAGCTACGATGTTCGTTTAGGTTTTAATCGTCAGCTGTCGTCAAAATCTATCGATTGTATATAAAGCATTAGTTTAAAGTAGTGACAGTGAATATAATAAGGAGTTAGAAAAAAAATATATTATCAAAAATATATAATGTCGGCCTATACATGTCGAAAAGCCAAAACCAAATACAGAGATCGTATACAGTTGAAAAGGGCATCTCAAGAACAATTGAATGGTAATAATAAAACACCATATAACTGAGTCAAGCAGTGCCGGGAACGTAAAAGAATGAATGCGGCCGAGTGGATCAACGACGGTGCCAGTACATCTGCAGCTGGGGCGGTTGAAATTATGCAAGTGGATGATGAAATCACGTCTATATCGACAACGGACTGTATAGGCATAGATTGTGTTCGATCGTCGATTATGAAGATACATTGGGCAGCAGCTAGTGCACGTTTCACTACGACGTTTGTCAACAATCCATTCGGACATAAGTGTGATGTGTTTGATCGTATATGGTTTCTGCGCTCATTGAAGCTAACAACAGACAAACACTTACCGCTGCTTAAAAAGACTTTATTTTATTTTAACAAAAATATACCCATTACATAAACGTATTCACGTACAACACACGGCCGTGTCCATGACACAGCCACACCCCATTTTTTATTTGAATGTTTTTATCCGTGATATTTTCTTTGGAACCATTTTTTCAAATTGTTCAAAATATCAAGAAAGATAGAAACATTATTTTAAACGATATCAAAGCTTCTAGCTTTGGTGTCGTTTAAGCCTGACTTCAATCTACGTCGATGGATTGTTCAACTTGAGGAATAACATAAAATAATGTTGCCTTAGCTACATTAAACTATTTCAGAAGCTAGCCGAATGTCCAATCAGGAATTAGAAATATTTATAGGAAAATTGCTACAGTATTTTCAGTGATAATAAGATTTTTAAATTTCCGTATTTATTAGAGTAGTTTTAAAATAGAGATATAAATGTATAAAAGAGATCTGATTTTTTTTATTCGAGTGTCATCCCGCCCCAAAATCAAAAGCAGCAGTTCTAATTATTTCTACTGGAATCCAACTATATTTTTATTTAGCACCGCTTCTTACTACCCGTTCGGGTTATACACTTATGTACTAATTACGCTAACGGGTTAAGGATTTGGAAGGTTGAATTAAGAGGATGTGAACCTGCATTTACGTGGAGGGAAGGTGGATAACCATTTAAGAAAAACCACCCTCAGTTCCCCCGACCGAAATTCGATCTCCCCGTCCTCGGCAGTCTGGCTCAACACGAAACTAGCACGTTAGCCAACTACGCCACCAAGGTGGGTTTCAACTATATTCATCTAGGCTATTTTCCCTGATATTGACATGAGAAGTATTTTATTCTAACAATCTTTAAAAAAAAGTATTTCACTAGTGTGAATTTAGTCAATCGTTTTAGAACAGTTAATATTTTTATTAACAAACTCTCAACTATTAAATTAATTTTCAATGACGTTATATTTTAATTTGAATAAAGATAATTATAATAATACATTTTGTCTCTGGCAAGCAAAATTTATTTCCTTCAATAATGTTACTTATAAATATTGCGAACTGAATATATGTTTAATTTATTGTATTTTATTATTTCCCTTGAATCTTATTTTAAATTTTAATAATTGGTACTTTAGTCTTATATTTAAATCATGCATTACAGGCACAAAACTAAGTTAAATAAATATGAATAGACAAATTTTAAAGTATACTTATTTATTTCATATTATTGTTTCCATAATTTAATACATGTTTTCCTTGAACCTAATTAGATTTTAAAGTGTATATTGTTTAGTGTCGGTCATACATGTTAAGGTTGCTTATCATCCAAGAAAAAAGTTACTATTATCGTGAGTCAGAGTATCCTAGCAACATAGTTTGCGCAGAGGTTCTAACTAACATTTAGTAAACAGAGATCCCGTAATTATTGTATAGTCTCGTACAGTTTAGCTTTGTCAGCTAGTCGGTAAAATATGTATATACATACTTTATAATTACTATTAGAATCTCAGCAAAGGAAATAAAAAAGCATATATGATAGATACGCAGCCTTGTAATTATTGACCATGAACCGCTTTGCTTGGCCGTGTCTATGAAAGCACTGGACCGTGACTGCCGTCCACGGCATCTGGCAGTAGTGACCAGAAGCGGCAGTCAACAGTTAGGCCGATTCTACACTAGCGGTTAAAACGCGGTGGTTTTGCCGCTAGCTAACGACCCCAAGATCTTGAATCTACACCTGACTGTCAACACGTGACTGTTAAATAGCTATAAAAATGCTACTGATTCTACACTAGTGGTTTAAATGCCGCGGTTGCTGCTTCCACTTGTGCAGAATGGTTTCAAAATGGACATTGTACTGTAATGTGGGACTTATTTGGTTTGAGGAAACTCGCAACAACAACAAAAAACTCGTCAGTAGAGACGTTGGTGGACTCACTCCAAACTATTGAACCGTCTCTCTACAGGACAGTTTCATATTATGTTTATGAATCACAGAATGTACCCAGAGAAGTTATTTTTTGTACTTTAGAATGTCTATGGTTTAATTTGAGGGACTGCTTGGCTTAGTGAATGAACATATTGCAAAAGGTGATACCATTTTGAGGAAGAGTATTTATTATTCCTGCTGAAATACTTGTTGTGACATTGAGGCGCAACTGCCTGTTAACGCCTGGCGTAGTTCGCGTTTCTACCACTAGGAGGTTTTAACGCCTCCAGAGGTAGTGGTGAAAACACTGGTCTAGACGAAACTAACTTGATAACAAGGTTTTCATTCAATGACGCGGTTTCTAGAGTTTTAACTGCTAGTGTAGAATAGGCCTTACTAGTAAATCCTGTGGCGTATTAACGGCAAAGTCACGACAGATAAAGCCGCAGCCAAAAAGATACACGACCAGTCGAGAGTAGACAGGCGCTTCCAACTGAGTGTGTACATTCATTCTCGCGATGAACGTGGAGAAAATAGCTGCCATCTAGTAATTTCTCAATATAAAGTTTCCGCTAGTGACTGAACTTAGTGTATGGGTTCATTAAATTTCCACTATTTAATAAAACAACATTTTTCCTTTGAAATGATGTTCGTTCAACAGGTGGAAAATGAGTCGGGTCATTGGCTATGTTGTGAAAAAGAGAGTAAAGATCCAATGGTATTGATCCTATATACTGAAAGCGCGTGGGCCGCAGCGTAGCGGTGGGAACAAGAAACTCAAATACTTCCAGTCGTCGCTGCTAGATGGCTGCAGTGTAGATACTTGAACATAGCGGTGTTGCTACTTGGCAGCGTTGCAAATACTGCTTAGAAAGCAAGTAGACAATCCAAAATGAGGTCTACCTACTTTACAGGAAATATCCTTACACTGAGGTATTTCTTAAGGGAATGACAGTTCTGGAGCTTAAAAACCAATCAAACAAATTATTCTTAATTTATTTTTTAATTTTATTCTAATAAAAATTACTTAAGTTGTTTTAGGAAGGCTAGCTACAGTCTATTCAGCGTAGGAGTGTTGGTAACTGACAGCTAAGTAAGGAAACTAATCTACACTCATGTATTTATTTGCCAATCCTTAAGATCTGCAAGGCCTTGTATTGAGCTGCTGCAACTCTTGGAAAAAAATATTTCGCAACGAACAATTGGCTTTTAATTCTTTATTCTTAAAAGCATTTTTACATTATTGAAATACGAACTTGTAGAGAATAATCTCTTTTATTTTGTGTAGGTGGCGTTTGTAGTTTACTTAAAGATTCTTTACAAACTAGAGCTTCTAAATGGCTGCCTTCTATTCATATTTATAAATATGACGAACTGGACAAAATGAGCACGTGGTTGATGATGTCATACAAAACTTATTCGTGAGTGTTCATGCAATGAGTTTTATTTTTTTAAATAATATTCTGTATGGCTTATTCTCTAAGTTATATAAGTACATGTATTTATTTTAAAATTCATGGTAGCCAGTTATAAGAAGGTACAAGTGTGAATATAATACCTCGTAATTTATTATTTAATGAACCATAACATATATTGTTGCCAAAACCACAAAACCAAAACAAAATAGTTTTATTAAAATAGTTATTTAATCATACAGTAATACTTAGGGTAGTATAATTAGAAGCGTTTGATAACACTTTTGATAGATAATATATCATTACCAAGAAAATATTAATTAATTCCACATAATGTTAACATTAGTGACTTTCAAGCAATGTTTACAATAAAAAAATCGTATGCTAACTGTCATTTACCATAATTCCTACGCCCGATTAACAGTATATGCTTCTAGCAATTTCATTTGATCAGGGAACTGTGATTTTTCACGCGAAACGATGCTAAAAATGAGTTCTTTTCAACTTTTTATTGATCATAATTAAATTATAAACCTGAAATAAAATGTTTTTAATCCTAATAGGAATTTTAGTCCCTATTTCGACACGAGCCACATTTTTAAATAACAAAACAACAACATAACGCAAGATTTATGAACGTCTGAACCGCATCCGATCGTTTGGTACATAATGCCCTCAATGGTTTTATTTAATTTTACAGTAAATTGAAATAATATAGAACTAGATTCACCAAAATATACTTCAAAATATCTACTTTAAAGTCTTTATATATTTTCAGATTTTATTGTTATTTTAATCGCAACTCATCCTAGATGTTAACATTTTAATTATTATTATTATTATTATTATTAGCACCGCGTCTTACTACCCGTTCGGGTTATACGCACTTACGCTAATGTGTAATGGTAGGGTGATTGTGAGATGAAATGGAGGACTTACAGTTTAACGTGGAATCCGAACCACGGTGGAGGCCTGGCATTCCTCACATTCACAAGATGTCTTGTCAGAGGTGAAGGAAGGGTTTGGTAATCAAATAAATCTTTGCCGGGACCGAGGATAGAACCCCAGCCGCCTGCATAGAAGTCTGACGCCTTACCCCTAGACCGCCAGGTCACCCAACATTTTAATTACGGCAATGCTTTAAAGACGCGAAAGAAAATATTTATGAAATGTATCCGCAATACACTGGAATGAGAACGATAAACCATTAATAAAAATATCTTTCAATACACCCAGTTATCATTCTAAGCCTTATCTACCTGTCACTGGCAAGCCCAACTACTACATAAGCCTGACGTTTCGTCCAGTTGCCCACCAATGCGGAACATATTTCAAGTTAATTTGTTGAAAACATGATGTTTCAACCATGTAAATGGATTTGATTTTCTCAATCCTAATTTGTGGAAAAACTACATTTTAATAAACATAAATATTTTGATTGTCAATTAGTTTTAAACAAACTGTTACGTCTTGAAAGCCAAATTTTACGTCTACCGTTATCTGAAGTCACATTATTTTTATTATTTTAATTAAAAACTAGATTTAAATATAGCATATTTTTAAATTTACAAAGACATGGATTGGAAACGATTAGATTTAAATATCGTTGATATTTATAAAATAACAACTGGGTTTTAGGAGGGTTATACTATAAATAATCGTAGCGAGGCCTACTGGAAGTTTTTAATCCATCCAGGGCCCCTATAATCCTTCCAGGACCTTCCCAGGAGAAACTCGACGCTGGGTTAAAACGATAACATTCAGTTACGCTGGTCTAAGCTGTATAATATAATCCTTTCATTGAATTCTCAACAGCGCATCTCGGCAACATTGTGTACAGACAGAGCCCTCGCTGTAAACAGAGGCTGCTATACAGGCGACACGACCCTCCAGCTTACTTTGTTTGTAACAGAATATATTGGGATGGAGAGAGGGGTGATGAAACACAATCATAACTTGATTTTTTGATGAATCGGCATTTGGAGAACCTTATAGAGATTAGTAATAAGTAATGTATGTTTTGTTCTCAACACTGATAACATTTTATTATAATATTATTAGTATTATTTTATAAGTATTGATAATATATATATATTAAAAATGAAAGTTGAATGTATCATGACTTATCTTGACGCATGAATTAATGAAAAAAATACATCGTTAGCAGCTTTTTCTTATAGCTGTCAGATGTATCCATTCGTGATAAAATTGGGTTATGGTTGAAGTTTAGGAATTCAATTATGTACAGTACATACCTACTTCAGTGGCCGAATGGTCTAAGGCGTCACAACAATGGTGGACTAGCCTGTTTTCTTATTCTTTTAGCACCGCGTCTTAGTAACCATTCGGATTGTACGCCTATGTATTATTTAATCTGATGTGTTAAGGATTAGGAAGGCTTAACATGTAGGAAGTGCACCCATATTTATGTGGAGGGAGAGTGGAAAACCATTTAGGAAAAACCACCCTTTATATTTTAAATAAACTAACATTTTATAAGACGACCTAAATGTCAATATTTTTAGATGGATTTATTTGGTTTACCTTTCACTACCAAGCTATATATATTATTGGTGTAAATTATCCCGATATTTTATATAGTCCTAACTATATATTGAATCTTCTACCACTCCCAAAAGTTGTTTATTTTAGTTCTGGCGATTATATCGTTTTGAATTTCCAAATTTTAATGCATTTCTGACTATATACTTTCTAGCTTTAAGTCAAATTTCAGCTTTCCAGCATAGATTCTAGATGTTTTAGACATTTATGGACACACAAACTTTCTGTGTGTGTATATTTGTATGGATAAGATGTAAATGAATGTGTTTTTTTACAAACGTGGAGGGATTGTAGAGGAGATACAAAATTGAAAATACAATGCATATGATCATAAAAGTATTCTTCCAAACCAAAGGTACCTTATTAAGTTGAACCTGATGTAAAGTCACGGACAGAAAAAAAATTATTTTTGATTGCAGTCCAGTACATAGAAAAATTTCAATTCAGCCTTCTGTTTATGTATCACACAAGCTGTAGGAAGCGGTGACCACCGACGTTAATAAAGGCGTAACAGCCGTGTAGTATATAATGAGGAACTCAGTCAAAGATCAACGAACCAAAATCTATGGTGTGTCCTGTATTTGCGCACATGCTGCCTGATTCGTAATAAGGATGTTTTATAAAGCAAAGTCTAAAGATGACCCCAGAACTAAAAGTCTATTGGGAATAATGTTATGGGAACACGCTGGCCAGGTGACCGGTCCTCCACTGACAAACCAACGCTGTGGAAATATGTCACTGAATTATTGGCTTCAGAAAGGGTAGGAGATAGGCTTGTGTAAATAGGGAAAATGTGTTCATTTGGGCATTCTCTTCAATCACAAAAATTAGCTCACGTTCATTTACACGCTGTATATTTAATCATACATTATATATACACATACATTTTAAATATATGTATATATACATACAGTATATATATTTATATAAAGTATATATGTAAATATGCATACAGTATATATGTATGTATGTATGTCTATATATTGTATATTTAACTTTATATACAGCAAGTAAATGAAAGTTGACTTAATTTTAGTGTTTGTAGAGAAGGCCCAAATGAACACATTTTCCATATTTCCTACCCTTGTGTGTGTGTGTTTATATATTGAGAGAGAGAGAGAGAGAGAGCAAACTTATTTAAGAACCAATGTATTAGTAAATACCTTTTCTCAAAACTGCTAACTGTGATGGTTATGATCAAGACCCAGACTTTTATAACCTAAAAATGATCAAAAATAACCCAAAAAATTTAAAATATTATAAAAATTAACCTTAAATTGATTTTAAAAATAATAACAAATAAACAGTGATGTCATACAACTAAATTAAAAATGCGCTTAAAAATTTGAAATTAAAAAATATATATGCAATGAAGAGCCTTTTATAACCAACCAAACTCTTGCATTATAATGAATTAGATATTTATTTCAAATGCCTACTTCAGAAGCATTAGCTAATCCCCTCCTAAGGTAACTCTTTCCAGTCTAGTCGCAGTGAATCACCAGGAAAGTGAATTTTTCAACCACGTAAGTCGTACAAAAATAATTTTAATATTACATTATCTTCTTAATCTGGCAGTTGTGTGTGAGAATCTTACGTTTGAGTATTCATGGCTTGATAAAACATTCGTACAGGTGTCATTTTATTAAAAAATAGATTTCGAGTCTAAGATGGCTGCGTTATCTGTTAGATCGTGATGTTATATTAATTGATCACACTTAGGTAACTAAAGATTTCCGTACGTCCATCACAGACTCTGCCTTAAAATATAAGTGAAGAATGTTCCTGAGCATCGGATGACTCCTGGATAACACTGTGGTTAGAGCATTGGTGTAATAAGCCAAAGGCCATGGGTTATATTCCCGTGTACAGGTGTCATTTTCCAATTTAAAGAATATAGTTTTATATATTAATTTTGCGTTGAAATTATCGATGAAATAAGAAAATGAAGAAAAGTTCAGTATGCCACATATGATTTGTTAGGCTTACGGTGGATTGGAAGAGGACGCGAGAAAAGGTCAGCAATTTTTCAGTTTTTAGGGAAAAGTTTTTTTGTTCACAATTAATAAAATAATTTTCCAGTACAAATATAGAGTTTAATTTTATTCACATGTTGATATCAACCATTTCTGGGGATCATGATTATAGCGTAAGAGTATATTAGATTACAAACTTTTTAAATGAAGAGCGAACGTTATTAAATTTCAGAACACCCTTGACAGATATTCTAGAAATATTGAGGTACCACGCGAAGAAAATTAAATCTTATGTAAGTACTGGATTATTTTTTTATTTATTTTGTCCAAAAAAATTGTTCCCATGAAAACTTCAAAAAACACTGGCCTTTTCTCACGTCCCCTTCCATCCCAACTTAAAAATTTATTTTAATAAAAGTTAGTTATTAATTTTTTAAACATTAAATAGAAAAAAAATCAAAGCAGAGCATATTTTCTATTCTTTTGAATTTCTCGTAACTCCTCTGAGAGAAAATGTATTATGATCGTCAAAAAAATTGAAATTGAGATTTTGATTTATGTCGATTTTTAATTTAATGACTCACTGAACAAGAAATGTGGTTTTGGCAATGGTCTGTATTACTGTTTTCTTTTTCTTAGTGCCACGTCTTATTACCCGTTTGAGTTATAAGCCTGTGTACTAATTACGCTAATGGGTTAGGGATCAGAAAGTTTAAATTTAAAATAAGTTCACTAGAATTCTCGTGGAGTGATAGGGAAAACCATATAGAAAAAACCATCCTTAGTACACCTAAACCGGATTGAGACACGATATCCCCATCATCGGCAGTCTAGTGTGTTGCAAGAGCGACGCCTTAGACCATGCGGCCACTGAAGTGAGTCTGCTGTATATTGGCCTAAAGCACAGATCATTTTAGTGAATGGGCTAAAACATGACATATAGGGTTTTCATAGGATTTTCTCGAGGGGTTTTTGTAATAATATATCCAACCCTAAAATTGAGGGTAGGGAGTTTACTTAATTACTAAAAGAGAATAAATAGAATTTTAAAATTCAGCTTTAACGATTTTTAATCGATATCATGGCATTGTTGAAGAGTACAAAATTTATATTATCATTTTACCTTGAAAATATACTTTAAATTTGTGGAAATTTCCAATTTTGATCATATCTACCCAACTATTAGAAATAATAAGTAGCTTATAGTTAAAACAATGTAGGATTAGTAGAAATAATAATCTTTCATTTGAAATATATTTTTATAAAACCAATAATTTTCGGAAAATATTTTTTTTTATAGAAGTATTTGCAATGGGAAATAAATTGTTATATTTTTTGGTCTATGTTTCTGTAGCAATGTATATTATTGAATGTATGTTCTATGGTAGAATGTGATACTATTATGTTTATGCTATAATGCATATTAATTGGTATTACATATCTTACGAGTTATAAGTAAATGTTTAATTTTTAGATCAAGAGGCGAGGAGTTCTGTGCCTATTTATTTTAGTCTGTGACTATTTATTTTATATTAATATTCTATCTGAGCGTGATAAATAATTATGTAGAAAAAAAGCTTTCATTTAATTAATGTAGATAATAAATATCTTTAGATTCAAAGCATTCATCTGACCAAACCAAAACACAAATAACTTTAGCTAAAATACACTTATCTGAGCAACCACAAACATAAATATCTTTATCTACAAGATCCAGGACTGAGCAAACAGAAACACAAATATATTTATCTACAATACCCTAGTCTTCTGAACAGCTAGAAACATAAATGTCTTTATCCACAAGACTCTGATCTGAGCAACCCAAAATATAAATATCTTTATCTACAAGATCCAGGTTTGAGCTACCAGAAACATAAATATATTTAGCTACATCTAGCTACATTTAGCTATATCATTAATTACAAAACCCTAGTCCGAGCAATCAAAAACAAATATATTTTTATCCACATGATCCTAGTTTTAAAAAGAGAAAACTTAATATAGTTATTTTTAAATGTTTAATTTAATCAGAAACTTTGACATATGTTACTAAAAATTCAATCCAGTAATCGTATAAAACTCGTTTAATCAAAAGGGCTACATTGAATATTGAAAATTTGGAGGGAGCTACATTTTGAAAAATTCATTATTGCTAACATTTTAAGTTTAAAAAAACTCAGTTTTAAAATCGTTACTATTACAAAAGATATATAAGGTGGGATTTTAAGACCAAATTAGCTTGTTATTTTAACAGAAACATAATTATTTTCATTAAAAGTAAGAGTGTTAAGATTTAATACTTGTGTTGATGTCAAGTTCATAATTTATAACAAATAAGTGTCCGTAAGCCGTTAGCTCTCGGGTGTTTGTACACCTACTGTTTTCTCTTATGAAAAGGAACACATTTCTGTGCTACCAACCATTGAACATACTTGTATCGTAGAGTGGTGCAAGAATTTGGAACATCAATCCCACTCACTAGATAATCTCAAACAATTGCAAGCGTCAAATGTCACTGTCTCAAATGGTGGATTTCTATGGCATTTATAACAATATGAATCGGGATGGTTTGTATAATGGTATATAAATATATTCGTGGGCCGTATGTTTGACATATCTGCCATATTGTAACATCTACCAACTATAATTGCTCTATCTGGGATGTGTGATGCTGGAGGTTAGGGAAGAGAAGATATGCCTCACTCACCTCTTGGAGCAATGTCGAGCTCCTCCATGTAGAACGCTCCTTGGCGAGTCACTATCTCGTGCATGATGATGGCAAAGGAGTAGACGTCCGCTTTCTGAGTGCCTTCTGGAGGAGGAGCGTTCATCCTTAGCAGCTCAGGAGCTGTCCACAGGAGCTCTGGTGACAACACGCAGATCAGAACACATTCAGACATCATACACGAAGATCACCGCGTCTTACTACCTGTTCAGGTTATAATATAATAATAATAATAATATTTAGCACCACGTCTTACTACCCGTTGGGGGTTATACGCTTTAAGTACTAATTACGCTAATGGATTAGGAATTGGGAAGGTTGAATTAGAGGAAGTTAACCCACATTTGCGTGGAGGGAGAGTAGAAAACCATTTAGGAAAAACCACCCCCAGTTCACCCGACCGAGATTCGAACCTCGATCTCCCTGTCCTCAGCGGTCGAGCTCAACACGACAAGCGCGTTAGCCAACTACGCCACCGAGGCGGGTTTCAGGTTATACGCGTATATAATTACTATAATGGGATAGTGATTAGAGCAGAAGCATTTTAAAGGTAGTTTACTCGCATTTGCGTGGAATTAGAGAGGAAAATCACTTAGGGGGAAAAAAACCTCGGTAGACCCGACTGTGATTCAAAACCCGATCTTCCCGTCATCAGCTTTACAGTCTAACACGAGAATAATGCCTTTGAAAATTTTGAATATTTTTTTCATACAGTGGGGACCATAGAGAATAAACCACCCTCACCCGATTAGGATTCTAGCCCCGATGTGCCCACTACCATCAGTTCAGTCTATTGAAATATTTATACCTTATACCATGTAACCACTGATGTGAGTTTAAATTAAAGGCAATTGACGTACAAATTATAACTTAGATACGAGAATTAAGGCCGTGACCTTTGTCTTTGTCTTTGTGTGCCAATTCTCTACCTGTGAGCCTTCCTGGCTCATCTCGTATCCAGGGTCACTCCTCACGAGGATGGATCACTGTTGAGCA
Source organism: Timema poppense (assembly GCA_902141375.1). Taxonomy (NCBI): domain Eukaryota; kingdom Metazoa; phylum Arthropoda; class Insecta; order Phasmatodea; family Timematidae; genus Timema; species Timema poppense. Next base: position 44,053 of record CABFOV010000462.1, read on the forward strand.
TTGACATACAAATATAAAGGCCCTGGGTTCTACACTCGTATCCAAGGTCACTCCTCACGAGGAGGGCTCACTGTTGAGCATTAACATACAAATATAAAGGCCTGGGTTATAATCTCGTATCCAGGGTCACTCCTCACGTGGATGGATCACTGTTGAGCATTGACATACAAATATAAAGGCCCTGGGTTCTACGCTCGTATCCAGGGTCACTCCTCACGAGGATGGATCACTGTTGAGCATTGACATACAAATATAAAGGCCCTTGGTTCTACACTCGTATCCAGGGTCACTCCTCACGAGGATGGATCACTGTTGAGCATTGACATACAAATATAAAGGCCCTGGGTTCTACTCTCGTATCCAGGGTCACTCCTCACGAGGATGGATCACTGTTGAGCATTGACATACAAATAAAAAGGCCCTGGGTTCTACTCTCGTATCCAGGGTCACTCCTCACGAGGATGGATCACTGTTGAGCATTGACATACAAATAAAAAGGCCCTGGGTTCTACTCTCGTATCCAGGGTCACTCCTCACGAGGATGGATCACTGTTGAGCATTGACATACAAATAAAAAGGCCCTGGGTTCTACTCTCGTATCCAGGGTCACTCCTCACGAGGATGGATCACTGTTGAGCATTGACATACAAATAAAAAGGCCCTGGGTTCTACTCTCGTATCCAGGGTCACTCCTCACGAGGATGGATCACTGTTGAGCATTGACATACAAATAAAAAGGCCCTGGGTTCTACTCTCGTATCCAGGGTCACTCCTCACGAGGATGGATCACTGTTGAGCATTGACATACAAATAAAAAGGCCCTGGGTTCTACTCTCGTATCCAGGGTCACTCCTCACGAGGATGGATCACTGTTGAGCATTGACATACAAATAAAAAGGCCCTGGGTTCTACTCTCGTATCCAGGGTCACTCCTCACGAGGATGGATCACTGTTGAGCATTGACATACAAATAAAAAGGCCCTGGGTTCTACTCTCGTATCCAGGGTCACTCCTCACGAGGATGGATCACTGTTGAGCATTGACATACAAATAAAAAGGCCCTGGGTTCTACTCTCGTATCCAGGGTCACTCCTCACGAGGATGGATCACTGTTGAGCATTGACATACAAATAAAAAGGCCCTGGGTTCTACTCTCGTATCCAGGGTCACTCCTCACGAGGATGGATCACTGTTGAGCATTGACATACAAATAAAAAGGCCCTGGGTTCTACTCTCGTATCCAGGGTCACTCCTCACGAGGATGGATCACTGTTGAGCATTGACATACAAATAAAAAGGCCCTGGGTTCTACTCTCGTATCCAGGGTCACTCCTCACGAGGATGGATCACTGTTGAGCATTGACATACAAATAAAAAGGCCCTGGGTTCTACTCTCGTATCCAGGGTCACTCCTCACGAGGATGGATCACTGTTGAGCATTGACATACAAATATAAAGGCCCTGGGTTCTACTCTCGTATCCAGGGTCACTCCTCACGAGGATGGATCACTGTTGAGCATTGGCATACAAATATAAAGGCCTAGGGTTCTACTCTCGTATCCAGGTTATTTATTTTTGACTTAATTGTCAATTATTCAAATACAAGGGTTATTTTTATGGTGTAGCATCTGTTAATTATTTATTAGAATTTAAATAAAATATTGTGTTAAGCTTTATACTGGAACTAAAATAGTATTCTGGCCCATTCCTACACTGGATAGCCTTTAGATAATATGTAATGATTGGTCACATTCAAAACCAAATATATATATTTTATTTAAATCTTACGTTTCTCCTAATAACTATATTTGTTTTCTAGACGAAAATATGATAGTTTTAAATTTATATACAAAAGCGAATAATCTTTATTAAACGCGAATATTGATTTAAGTTTTCATCATATTTTTAGTGACGTAAAAACATGCTTTAGTACTACTACTACGCATAAACATGTTAAACAATACTTCTTTTATCTCTGAGTTTGATGTAAATTTTTTAATAAAAGGCGGAAATGAAATCTCCTTGGCTTACACTAGATGAAAAACCTCCTCTTGATACTGGGACTAGCATGAAAATGGAACAGGATGACGGCAGGGAGGGTGTGGGTGGGTGCAGAATGATTACACTCACTCAATCTGTCAGAAAACAATATTATCATCCGTGAGGCTATGTCAACAACAAAAATAACTCGCTAGAAAACGTGGCCTTAATGTCCTATGGAGCTCATGTTTATGGTATTTAGTTTTATGCCATCTCAGGATTAATATATTTAACTAACTATTACCCACATTATTGACCTTAACTGGTTTCTAGCTCATCTAATCTTGTTTGTATGGGACGTCAGACTTTGTATTTGAGCTTCACGAAAATGTGGGTACATATACATTCCCATTTCCTCAACCATTCCCCAAAATTGTAAATATGCTGGCATTCCAGAGGGGTTGTAAGACGCGAGGCACGTGAAAACGTAAATTGATCTTTGTTGTTTCATATGACGAGTAGAAATTTTCAAAAGGAAGTTGTATACAATTAAATTAATTCTTAGACGTTTTCAACTGTATGAAATAAACATGTTTTAAAAAGGTTACGTTGACAATTTACCAATACTATTTATAGACTAATTTATCTAGAGTAAATATTTTAAAATTAAAAACCCTTCTCCTAAATGTATTTGTGAGTGTCAGTGCGTATCAATTAGTTAAGGAAGTGGTAGAGGATTTTCTTGTGAATTAATATTTGGGAGGCCTTTTTACCTAACAGAATCCTAACATATCCCTGGAACGGTCGCGCGGGGTCACCCTGACCCAACGTGATTTGTTTTTCATTTTACCTCCCCCACCAAACATGTTTGGTGAAACTACCTCCGTGTAGCTTCCTAGCTTCCTCTTCACCAACTAATGTGTGGTTACTCCTCAGTTACCTATTATCAGTTGTTGAGAACATAGCCTCTTGGGTCACACTGACCCCGCGCGACCGTTTGTGTTAGTGTAAAATCCAGGGCTTCCTAAAAAGCTTAAAGCTGGTATCATGACAATTGTGAGACAAGAACGCCACCCACACCTCCCAGAAGTAACAACTGTCACATAAATTCCAAGAAAACGCAAACGTTATGAGAAAGGCCCATTAAATTCAGGAAACAAGACCCACCACGCCCGTTGTGCCTAAAGTACATTTGTGGGAATGATGGGAAGTTCACATGTGAATAATTTCTTGAAAGTGTTTGAAACTGATGACCTAACAATAAAATCCAGGCGATAGTCAACTAAAAAACACAATTGTTTTATTTTTATATATTTTTCATTAGATTTTTTTTATATTGTTCGCTTTCTATGAGTGTTTTTGTAACTTATACGACTTTTCTTTAAATGGTTAAAGAGTTTAAAATTATATATTTTCATCTCAAAAAAATGTTTTAGAATAATATTGAACAAAATAACAATCACGAGTTAAAATTAAAGAGTAAACCCTAACAAAGAAGAATATTTTAGGATGCTTTGGGTTAGTTTTTTTCAAAACTATACTAAGCTATTTTGTAATTCGTATTTGTTTGATAAATGAATTGTACTATGTTCAAATTGGATAAAATATTGTTTTCTAAATAAATCATTTGAGAAAAAGAAACATAAAAAAGGGGTTAAAATACACAACAAAGGTAAGTGTCATTGTGACTCCGCGTGACCGCATTAGGTTGCAATATAGGCGTAACCGCTCCAGGGATATGCTTGGATTCCGAGAGGAAAAAAGGCTTTTAAGAAGATGATTCATAAGAAAATTAGACTATAATTGTGTTTAACTACTAAAATTAAAGTTGGTGGGAACGATTCACAGAATGTAGATACTAAACCAGGTTTTTTTTAGAATAAATTATTTACAACCATTAAATTACCCTTTGTTTACATTGAAAGATAGCAAACTTAACTTCCAAGGTTTCACTTATAAAATAAGGTCATAGTTTAATCCATGAACAGAGGGTAGGCCTACAGTCAATGACATTTGGTCATCTTGTTCATATTATTATTGACATAGGCCTATAGTGCGTATATTACGCGTTGTTGTGGACAAGACTGTGACGACATTTAGTAGAGGAACTATCATACATTCATACGTCAATAATATTTTCTTTAGTTGTTCCTTTTCAAAGATACAATCGATGCCGATAAATGTTAATATTGATGGTATTTTTTTTAATGTTTTATATCTACCATCCCACAACTGTTACATTTTATTTCTGAAGATTGATGTTTTAGCTCCCTTGCTATAAACTCCACTAATTGATCTAAGGCACTACTCTTTCGATTCCCGGTAAGGACCTAAACTGTTTAGTTGTGAAAAATAAGGTGAGGTTCCTTTCAATGGGTGGCTCTCGTGTTGTCTCGTTTGGCGAGTTCATGGAGGTCGGAGAGGGGTCCTAAATTTGTCTACCACCCTCCCTCAAAATTCCCACCTTTATTGGTCCAACCACGTTAACGTGATTAAAAATAGGCGAGTAGTGAAACTCGATGGAAAAAAAGAATGTTTTTCATTTGTATGAAGTATTTCCATTATGTTGTTTTTCCTAAAGTCAAGTTACGATGTGCGCATGCGTAGACCGAAATAAAGTCCACGTGGACCACTTACTCCTCCAGAAGGCGTACGAGTCCTCGTCCTCACCCCCCTCTTCCTGGACGCCTCCTCGCAGACAGTGCAGCCCGAAGTCTGTGATCTTGAGGACGAAGCGACTGTCCACCACACAGTTGGAGGACTTGAGGCAGCCGTGGGAGCGGATGTCGCTACTGTGGAGGTAGCACATCCCCTGCAAGGAACAAGAACCGACACTTTAGGTCAACACTTCCCGTGAAATTGCTCAGAAACAGTTTCAGTAAAAATATCAGAGCATTAAGCCCGGGAAGGAGGATGTGTATTCACATGGTATTTGATTCTACTATTGACGTATTAACCTATCTGGTATATTGCAGGTCTGAAGCTAGTTATACACTCAACCACCAGGCGCTGTAGTCGATAAGTGAGTGTGAGAAGAAAACTGTAGTCGTTATTGCTTTATAGGAACACGTCGGATATTGTTTCATGCTAACGTTTTTAGGAGAGAATAAACTGAAGAGAAAACCTTAAACCTTGGGATATTTAAAATGCATTCGTTAGATATTTGGAACATTTTCCGGAAAAACTTTTAGGAATATTTTCCATAGAAAATTATCCCTCAATTTTTTTCAAACCTATCACATCCTTTAGCGTATAATATACACGTATTTTATTTTGTTCGTGCCAGTGGTCGCATGGTCCAAGGTATTGATCTAAGGTACTGTCGCAAAATACTAGATTAGGGGTGACGAGAAGGTGGGGGTTCAAATCTCGGCAGGCTACACTAAGGGATGGCTTTTTTTACATTGTATGTACCCGCGGAGTTTTCTCATTCACTCTCCACGCTAATACTGGTGCATTTATCCTGTTACCTTTTCTTGGATCAAGTCGTTACTAACTATTGTAATGAACGCAATAACTATAAATTAAACAAAAAAGAGATTTATGACTCTTTATTTTATATTATGGCGGTTTTAAATGTGAACATACTAAATGCAAAGTTGATAAACTTAACCTAAGTATTCATACTCGTGTATAGGAATTTTAAAGGAGAAGATTTCAATAACTATAATATATTTTGGTTTGATTCCTGATGACGAAGATATTTAGTGCCTAGAATGTTCATACTATTTCGTCTTTATTAATATATATTTAGGTATTAGGGCTGGGTGTGCAGTAATAGACGTACTGTATTGTCCTTGGATTCAATTATTTTGGGAGTCACGTGTTTATATAATCTATGCGTCTATGATTTGGACATTAAATACCCCCAAAAAATTAAATGAAGTATTAATATATTGTTTATTTTTAAAACGGGTGTTTATAAAATAACCCAATTAAATAAACTGAGATTAGAACAACATGGATAACACTGGACACAGCACATTATTTAATTATATTAGTCCATTTACTGAAGAATGGGAAAATAGTATATGGCGTAAAATGTATGTTTATTTATTGTAAAAAGTACTCTTAAAGGTTACTCTAATGTCTACTAAATTACATTGGTAGATAATAAATACCAAGCGGATCTACTCAGATACAGTTTTTACCAAACAATCACAAGGTAAATGCATGGCTTCACCACAAGCTAACTAGTTTGTACATCTCTGATAGTCATCACTGGCACAGGAGTCTTCTAAAATAATATACTTCATAAACACATTGCAATAAATTAATCATTCTCGCAAACCACCAACTTATACAATATATTGCAATTGGGGTTCATTATCATTATTAGCACCGCGTCTTACTACCCGTTCGGGTTATACGCACTTACGCTCATGTGTAATTGTAGGGTGATTGTGAGATGAAATGGAGGACCTACAGTTTAACGTAGAATCCGAACCACGGTGGAGACCTGGCATTCCTCACATTCACAAGATGTCTTGTCAGAGGTGAAGAAAGGGTTTGGTAATCAGATAAATCTGTGCCGGGACCTGGGATTGAACCCCGGCCGCCATTATAGAAGTCTGACACCTTACCCCTAGACCGCTAAGTCACCCAATTGGGGTTCAAATAGGAAAGATAAATATGGATATTTTCAAATATATTTCGAAGTTTTTTACTTCATGATTCACCACTCATCAGTGCTATATGCATTTAATTACACTAACTACTCACTTCGGTGAAAGCATAGTCTAAAGCCTCACTCCCACAATATATAGGACTTCCGATGAAGGCTAAATCGGGGATAGAATCCCGGCTGAGTGTATTGAAGGTTTACCTCCAATTAGTACTATTACTGAATATTCAACCTTCTTCATGTCTAGTACATAAACGTAATTAGTAAATATTTGTATAGCCCAAACGGATAGTAAAACGTGGTATCAAAAACATTACACTTTTTTATTAGGGATGAGGTAGCCTGATTCGGTTGGAAGAACAGTTTCAAACATATTTCTTTATAGTCAATATCGATAAAATTTTACTATATTATTTTTGTTAGTTTATAAGTATTGATATCTATTAAAAGTGACCACTACATATAACATGACTTGATGCATGAATATATTAAAACTGCTTTATGAGTTTTAGTATCTACTGTATACTGTTATTCCTACCAAAACCATGGTAGGACCTATCGGTTGAAATCAAGAGATATATAACCGTATTGGGGGAGATTGGGAAATCATTTAGTAAAAAAAATCACTCTCAATACATTAAGCATAAATTTGAGCCTCAGCTTAAAATTCATAATTAATACGATCTGGCCCCATGGTGTAGCGATCAATGCATCTGGATACAAGCTTAGGAATCCCGGGTTCGAAACCCGGATGGTATCTTGGGTATTTTTCTCTTACGGAAAATTATGGCAACGGTCATCAAGGGTTGGTAAATTAGGCTTAATATATGTTTAAGACTCCCATTGGCCAAAACTTCCATAATTCCTATCATAACATCATCTCATTGCAGGTATGTGTAGCCTCCGACCTGAATGTCATGTCCCTCCCGGATAATAATGCCATATGCTAAAAAAATAAAATCTAAGGCAAACTAGATGATATTGATATTTAGAACACGTTCCCATATGCGCGGATATTAATTATCTAGTTTTCTATGGCTGAGATACTCCGGACGTGATAGAATCAACACGCTTTTCCGGTGACTCAAAAACTACCCGCCCGATCAATTTCTAGATGTACAACATCGCAAATGTTTTGTTGCGTGGATAGAACAGCCCTCTAAAATTAGGTTATATTTGAATTCAAAGTGACCAACTTGAATTCTTCTCACTATACTTATCTTTGCCAAATTCCGAAAATCATTTTGAAGGTATTGATTGGTTGACCAACTTAAAGCTGTCATTAGAGTAGATTATTGTAAAGAATAGTTAGTTACTAATTAGATATATCAATAATCATAGTCAAAATAGTGTTTTAAGCACATTGTTACGGTCCACAATAGCCCACCTAGTTGGAGCTCTTACAGTCTTATTCACCGGTGACGGATATATTAGGTTTCGAATTACAGCTCAGTATACTAAATGTGTTTTTCCTAAATGGTTTTCCACTACCTCCATGCAACTGTGGACACATTTCCTCTAAATTATAAATTACTGATATTAAATTATTTATTTAATTCAAGACGCATAGTCTAAACGAATAGTCAGACATTGTATAACAAATTGATAATATGGTCCTTTGTTTGCCTTTATATTTTTTTCCACATAAAATATTATTTAATACTGTGATATATGTGTTGACATTATCATCAGCTACATATTATGGCAAGCCATTTCTCGTAAGCTTGTTCAAAAATCTCTTTCCAAGTTGTATATAGTAATTTTTCTATCTTGCCGTTTCTCCTTGTCGCCTAGTAGCCTTTATAATATATCTACGTCCTATTTTTGTTGTTGTGGCAGTGCTTCTTTCTTCCTTCCCTCATATATAACTCTTGGAAACATTCTCGTCATTCACGAATTTAATATTCTCATGTCCCATAAACTTGGTCTACCAACATCTCGCGATCTTCATTATTGAGTCTACGTCTTATCTGGTATTAATGAGGGTCTGTTTGCTATTTCATCGCGTCTCAGGAGCAGTTTAAATTATTCGCATACACTAAGGAATACAGATGAGGGGAGTATAATTCTATAGGTAATGTACCTACATTTACATGGAGGAAAAGTGGGAAATAATTCAGAAAAGCATCTTCACCGATATTAAAACCTTAATATCCCCGTCAACAACAGTCCAGTTTATTGCGAAAGTGGTTGCAGCCATCAAAGAAGGGATATATGATGTTTTTTTGTTAGTTTGTATATCTGTCAACAAATTCTTCTTCCTATATAAATACAACTGTGGTTTCTTCATAACGATGCGGTGGAAGATCTGGTAAGTTGTGTGATGAGGGATGAGCCGTGGATAAGAAACAACGAGACATGAGCTCAACCCGTTTAGATACATCTATTAGTCCAAGCATGTTCCAGACACGGGCCATTGCACTACGTAACTGACAAATACCAGAATCATTGATGATTAGAGTGAATATTTGGATAAATATGATCTCGGACCCATCAATCCTTTAGCAGAACTTTTGGCCTCAGCCATAATGATAATCTGGGCCGTTGACCGTATGAATTCGGCCTCATAAAGCAACCAAAAACATTCCTTTTCATTTTAAACAGACTTAGTATTGTGTGGTGGCTTATATTAGGTTATGATCGTGTTATGTCATAGGTTAAATTAGTTTAATATTTTATTTTGTCATAGAATATGTTAGGTTTGCTTAGGTTAGGTTAGGTTAGGTTAAGATTTGGTTGTCTTCCTATCCATCACTTGCTGTTTTTCGTTCAGCTTGAGAAAACACTTACACCCGTCCTTAGAGTGCAACGCCACTACAACCGGGGCCGAACTCCGACCACCTGCCTTTTCAACTACTATTTTCGTATGAAGCCGAGTATTAGATTTAAATTTATAAATAATATCATTAATTAAAATAACAAATGTTATGCACATATAAATATAAAATACTAATATTCACTATAGCACTCTATATTAATCTAGTAGACTATTTGGAATCGTAGCAGGAAGGTAGGTTCAATAAATAAAAGGACATTTATATGTGGTAGACATTTCAAACTAACATTGGTATTTTTGTCATCGCATTTCACTTACAATGCTATATGCATCCGAATTAATTACAGTGACGTGTTAAGAATAAAGGTGATTGAGATTAGTTGAAATTTTTCGCATTTGCGTGGAGAGAGCGGGGAGAACAATTTAGTAAAAAACACCGTCTGTACACCCAACACACCCCTATTCTAACCCCAATTTCCCTGTCAGTAGCAGTACAATCTATTACGAGTTACGCCTTAGATCAGAGGTCTGCAACCGATATATATCGCGAAAATTTTTAATCGATCGCATAACACAACACCATCATCATCGGTAAGCTTACTGTAAAATAATATTTATCTAGCCAATATACCCTTGATCGCTCCTAATTTATTATTATTACATCTATTACTGTGTCCAGTCTGTGTCCTGGGTCAGTTTTTTTATTCAACTCCACCAATACCGGTTGACTAAGCCTGTTGTAGCTTCATATACCTTATAATCTAACTCAATACTAGGACAGACACAACATCTAGTTCCTGGCCGTTAATTTATCAATGTGAAAGGGTAAACCCATATTTCTATCAATGATACATTTTCGTCCTTGCCGGGAATCTAACCTGGGATTCCTCAGCTCAATAGGCAGACACAATACCGACTGAGATGAGGGGTCGGATTCGAACTCTGTAATATTATTTATAAAATTAAATAATGTGTGATTAAACTGTAAACTTTATTTACCATATAGTTTTAGAAAGATAGTAATATAATTAGTATTTGTGGAAAGGTTGAATTTAGGGATTGAATATAAGATGTATTGTAAAAATATAAGTAATCAAAAGTAGGATTGAGAAACATAGGGTGGTCACGAGACCTTTGCTAAGCTTTTGTCGAACGAAGCTGCCATTTCCTTTCTAATATCATTTGACCGCCGTAGCGGGTTAACTTATTTATATACTATATGTTTTTTCGTCTCTGATTATAAAACCAATAAAGTAATTTATAGAGAGGACTTACTTTATTTCCTTCAAATAATACATAATACTGTGTGTAGAATCTTAAAAAAGCAATATTTACACTATATTGAATTTTTTTTTATTCTCAAGACACATCCTTTATCAACTACAAGTTTTCATCATGGTACTCTCTACATGATACGTTGTATTTCTTCTCTGTGCGGGGAGCTAAAAACTTTGATACTAGATACGTGGTTTTATTGAACATGTTTTTAAAACTGACACTAACGCGAGTGAAGCTACTGGCAATAGCTAGTTGATAAAAAATGTATGTAAGCTATTCATGTTGGTGTTTATCGCAACAGTATCTCCACGTGAGAGAGCCAGCTTTAGTGTGCTTACATTTAAGTTTTAAATGTAGTGCTTTTTAATTATGTTATGGTTTTGCATGTAGATTAGGTTTAATTTTTTGTTTCTTTTATGGTAAATCTATTTATACAATAAAGCTCTAAGGTTTGAATGAACATTAGACTTTTGTGGAGTTTTTTTTTACTGGGTTGTACAAAATATAAGAATGCCAAATAATCCAGTTTTAGAATATTTGTCTATCTGTCTGTGTGTTGAGAGTAAACTCAAAAAGTACTCATCAGATCGAAACGGTACTTATTTGTTGTAAGATTTATTTTTCTAGGAGCCATGCATGGCACCATCACGCTATCTTATCAGTGGTTGAAGAGGTGTCAAAAAAGTGTAAGCATTGGAAATTGGTCACGTTTTGCGAGTACAGAATATGGTAAGTAAGATGAGGTAGGGGAGGGGAGAGTTAAGGGGAGTTCCTGTTTCTTCTTGAATCTTTGTACGAACATAAAACACTTCTCTTGAATAAGTTTCATTCTTTTCTAACATTTGAAGGTGTTTAATGTGTTGATGTATTGTTTAATGAAAGAGAATCTACGGGTAAACTCTAGTTGAAAATAAATGACCAGCTCAATCATTTAGTTTACAAAAATATGTATTTAAATAATTTATTTATCTTCCCGTCAACTTATATTTTGTTAAAACCACTTTTTTTATATAAAAAAATAATCACATTTTTTAAAAGGTTTTAGTTTAGATTGGAATTTTTTAAATCATTTGAATGACTGCGTTAGTTGTGTATACAAGCTAATATTGATATCACATATAGCTTTTATTTTTAAATATTGAAATATACCTCTAAAATGTATATGATTCTCAATAAAATACTTTACTCAATGGAAAAACTAATTTTTATCTCTTCTAAATATTTATATGAGAATTTTATTTTTATTATCCTCTTATATAACTTAGTAAAAATCGGATTGCCTTATGATTAAATTAATACATTATAAATAGACCTACATCTAACTAATTCAAAAAATATATTTATATGTATACATTTTGTATATAAATATTTAGGAAAATTTATAATTAATTCATATATATTTTTTATACAATTCTTCTTTTATGTGTAGATATTGGTGCACACATTTAATTTATATGAATATATCAATTACCATCCAACAGTTTTCAGGTATATATGGATCAATTAGAGAGATTAAAATATGGTTTCACTGAATCTGTTGATTAACTTTTATTTATGAACAAATAATATGATAGCAATTTGCTAATGGCACCCAAAATGTGTTTTATTCGGCTGTTTTGAATTGTTTGATAGTACTCAAACATGTGGATATAGATAGTCATTAAGTATGTGTGTGATAGTATTTCTAGCTTCTTAGCTAAGGTCCTTGGCTCGAATTTTGGCAAAGAAAGAAACCAGGATTTGAACTCCAACCTCCCAGTCATTGGCAGTCCAGTCTATTGTATTAGTGGCACCTTAGACCATTTGACGACTGACGTGGGTTTGACAAGAATACCATTTTTAATACAAACTATTCTTGCACAGTATAAAAAGTATTCTATAGCAAGTGTCGTTTATTTAAATAAATATATTTTTATAAAATTCAACACAAGTGTTATTAGCGACTTAGTCTAATAGATAGGAAGGAAGAGGGCAACCAAATGAAAATGCATAGCCATTATCGTGGAAAAAGGATGGTAAAACCAGAGTTGAAGAGCCCTCTCATTGACATCTGACGTGAGTCAAACCCTAACCATCTATCAACGATGACCTAGTACAAAACAAATCTAACACAACAGACCACTCGGCAACGTCTGCGGGTATCTTTACCAACGTGATACAGATCACAGACACAAAGATACGATTATTTTGTGAGGGTTAATTTTGTCAAACAATACATTGACTAAATTACGCTGGTCTTATATTAAATTTAAATTAGGCTATTAAAAATGTATAGACGAGATAGTTTAATCACTTAAATTTAGAAACCAATCCTTTTCAACAACTTAATAAACATTTTTATTCTATGTATCATGTTTTAACTGAGATCTTCTGTCAAATAATTAGTTTATTTGAAAAACCTATACTCCATATTTTTTAATTTATTATTTTTTGTACGTTTTGATTTTGTCTATAGCCTAGTTCTTTTATATAATTATTACTTCAAATTTAAGGGTGATACGGAAAAACGTGATGTTTGATATAGTGTAATTTTAATGTAGTTTTGATGTATTTGTTAGAAGCGCGTGGCTAACTCTACTAAGAAATGACGTCAGAGTATTAGTGAATTTTAAGTGGTGCGTTAGATTTAGATAGTGAAACTAAACTAAAATTACACTATCACTCAAGCAACACTCAGCATTGTTCTTGCATACCACCATATACATAATGTTCTGTAACATGTGGGACTGCTAGCGTACGCAGGATTGAGAAGTAGGAGGGAGGGGAAAGCTTTTTTTTGGAAGGTTTTTTTATTGGTATTAGTTAACTTGATCATTTATATTCTCACTACTATAAACGTGATAATCCAACCAAATAATAAATAGCTAGGCCTAAATTAAAGGTGGCTTAGCAGTCAGATAGGGCTACTGTCACAAAAATCGCCGGTTATTTAAAACAGGTAAATGTCTTGTCACTGTGAAACTGATAGATGGAACCACGTGTGAAACTGGGAGATTTTGAACCTGCTGCAATCGTCATGACTTAGGCCGCTTCCTAGACTGAAAGAACATCAATTAGGACAACTGAGGTGAAACAACTCAAGGATGTGTGGAGCTTGATATCTTCCTTGCTCGCCATGTTTATCTGGTCCTACCCCTTCACCCTCCTAAACACAGTTTATGTTCTCTTTGGATCTGCGTAGATCTCGGGGCATCCCCAAACTACTGTTGGGAGAGTGGGGGTTCGAGCCCCTTTAGCCCCCCGTGGGTACGCTACTGTGTGGGACCCAATTTAGTGTTGGACAGGAGAGACAAAAATGATTTAAAAATGTAATATAAACATGTGTTCAATTCGACCTTGTTATTGTTATTATTATTATTATTATTATCACCGCGTCTTACTACCCGTTCGGGTTATACGCATTTACGCTAATGTGTAATGGTAGGGTGATTGTGAGATGAAATGAAAGACCTACAGTTTAACGTGGAATCCTAACCACGGTGGAGGCCTGGCATTCCCCACATTCACAAGATGTCTTTTCAGAGGTGAAGGAAGGGTTTGGTAATCAGATAAATCTGTGCCAGGACCGAGGATTGAACCCCGGCCGCCAGTATAGAAGTCTGACACCTTACCCCTAGACCGCCAGGTCACCGTTATTGTTATTGTCATGTTCGTACTCCAGTAATGTGGAGCTCTTTAACATCATAGGAAGTGTTCAAAATAGCCACCTTCGGCCTGAATACAAGAACTGCTGTGCGATGTATTTTCGAAAAAGTGCGAAATTCTACGAAAATACGACTGCAGGCTTGCATTCAGGATGAAAGTGGTCATTTTTAGCCCTTCCTATAGTATTAAGCAGCTTCTTTTTTATTTTTATCACAGCATCTTACTACCTGTTCGGAATATACGACTATCTACTGATTACACTAATGGGTTAGGGACTAGGAAGGTTTAATTTAGAGGAAATGCACCTACATTTGCGTGAATGGAGAGTGGAAAAACATTTAGGAAAACCTCCTTCAGTGCACTCGACCGGGATCGAGCCTCGATCTCTCCATATCCGACAGTCTAGTCCAACACGAGAGTAGCGGGTTAGGCCACCGAAGCGGGTAAAGCTCCATATTACTGGCGTACAAACATGATCTAACTCGGAAACTAGGTCAAGCGGGACTAATGTTTATATTAAGTTTTTCATTGTTTTTGTATCTCTTGTTCACCCCTGAAGTGGGTCCCGCATGTCATGGTACTCCCTGTATATCTAAAACACAGAGCTCTAGTTTATACCAACATCCTCTTTTAGTTTCTATAGCGCCTACTCACTTTTCACTTGCTTTATTGAAACATTAATCTCTTCCCTTAATAAATACGCCCGATAGGTTTAACATAACATATATTTTCATATTTACTTTCCAACAGCTCTCTCAACTACAGTAGCCCCATGACTTCTTTGGTGCTGACTGACAGCTTTGAAAAGTTACCAGACCAAATTATGTATCCCTACGCCGAACCACATGATCTATAAAAACATGTGTTTAGCAGCTGTCACTTCTGACAGTCAACATTTAGGTAAATACCTAAATGATGACTATCAGAAGTCAGCTGTGAGCCGTCAGTCAGCACCAAAGAAGTCATGGGGCTACTGTACTCTATCTTTATGATTGCCCAGTTCCTTTCCTTCTCACACTTTTGATGTATTCGTGTTTTATATATATTTATATACCTCACTTGAGCACTCACTAAAAATAAATAAATATACATATAAATCTTTCGCCCCATCTTCTTTTTTTTTTGCTGCATAAAACCTTTTTTTCTATCTCCATTTCTTCTCTCTTAAGTCATATCAATAAACTTCAAACACTTTTCTTGACTATATCCTTGGACCTCTTGATGTATTTATTCCTGTCTTGTATCAATATACCGCAATCTCTCATTTTTTCATATATTTATTCTCAAGGTAATCTAGTTCTAACACATTTTTTTTATTATTATAGAAGTGTCCCCTAAATGATGTAGTTTTAAAGAATTCCCTTACTATAGGTGTATTCTCCTAAATTTTATAATTATAATATATTATCTTTTTCTAGATATATTTTTCGGTGTATTCTAATTATAGCCTTTTTTAATTTTTTTAAATATTTTTCCCCGGATATTCGAACTTAAATGGCTTAGATTTTTTTAATATAGGTAATTTTTAAGGATGTTATTAAATTGTTTATGTTATTAATTCATTTTTACAGGGTATTATTTTTAAAATATTTTATGTAAATATGTTGCCATTTTTTCATTGTAATGTTCTTTACTTTGGATGTAGATTACATATATTAAACTCTTTAACCAAAAAAGAATCACGGCTATATAAAAACCCTTTAAAGTATATTTTAAAAAAACAGAATAGCCAACGTAGCAAATAAGTTAACACATTGGTCTTACAAATGTCAAAATATCTTCATAACACACTCTTTGGCATATAAATACAACAAACTAAATAATTCAAAAAAACATTTTTAGCACTGCATCTTACTACCTGTTCGGGTTATACGCCTATGTACTAATTACAATATTGGATTAAGGATTAGGAAGGTTTGATTTATAAGAAGTACACCCACATTTGCGTGTAGGGNGAAAACTTAAATACACCCGACCGGGATTGAACCCTGTTCTACCCGCCTTCTGCAGTCTCGTCCAACACGAGAGTAGCGCGTTAGATGAAGCGGCCACCGAAGTGGGTAAGGAACAAATAGTATATTACTCTAAAGCCACATGGCTGACTCACTCACTTACTGACATTAATGTTTACCCAATTCCAGATAAGCCAGATTCTTGAAATTTGGCAAACTTATAGCTTCTAGCCTGTAACCGGCGGGAAAATTCCAAAAAGTTAAGATTTTAATTTTTAACCCCCTAAAAGAATTCAATATATCGGAAGAACTTTAAAGTCGGTGTGGACCTTTCTTTGGAGGTTTCTTGTGGCTAAACGGTAAGTTCTATCAAAAAACAGCTCTGGAATTACATTAACTTACATCAACTTACAAAGAAAACTCATCGGACGAGCAAAGCAAGTTGGTAGTATGAGGTTCTTTGTATGACGTTTAGACTATAAGTTATTTTTATTAATTTTACTACAAATAACCGAATATTTATATTCTAATCTTATTTCTACTTACTTATTATTATTATTATTATTATTATTATTATTACTATTACCGTGTATCACTACCTGTTCGGGTTATATGCAGTTACGCTAATGTGTAGTGGTAGGATGATTGGGAGATGAAATGGAGGAACTACAGTTTAACGTGTAGTTCGAACCACGGTGGAGGCTTGGCAATACACACATTCATAAGTTGTGATTAATACACATCTTATCAGAGGTGAAGGAAGGGTTTGTAAACAGATACATATATGCCAGGACCGAAGATTGAACACCTGCACCCAAGCACAGAAGTATGACACCTTACCCCTATCCCGCCAGGTCACCCTTACTTTTATTATTATTATTATTATTATTATTATTATTATTATTAGTTTTTAGAGGCCCATCGACACAATGAGGTCATTAGGGCCTTAACATAATATATATACACAGTCATTATAAAGGCTAAAACACAATGTAAAATACAATATAAAAGGAATAGATCTCAACGTGAGAAAAATACACATTTGAGACACTCCATAGGAGTGCTCAAAATGTCTCAGAGTCAAAAACCTGCTAAGAAAAACCACAGGTGTATCACTCATTTAAAAACCAAAACAAACATATTTTAACAATATTTGAGTTAAAAATACAAAACAAACCTACTAAAATATAAATTGGTAAAGAGACAAAAGAACATATTAAAGTGCATTAAAAATGTTAAAAATAATATCAATATGAGAAAAAATTCAAATGAGCCACTTTATAAAAGCGACTCAACTGGCATTAAAAAGGCCCACCTGGCGTATAAAACGGAGTAAACAAATAACTCCATCCGCGCTATCGCGTAGTAAAAACCGTAGGTCACTTTCAAAATCAAGAGCCAGACGGATAGGGGAATATTTACTACACTCCACCAAAATGTGGTACACACTAAGCAAAACTCACACATTGGAGGTGGATTCCCTCTCAATAAAAATCCATGGGTCAATGATATGTGTCCGACGCGGAACCTTGTCACGATGACCTCGTCTATACTATACTTTCGTAAAGAAGAGGGCCACCGTGACACACCGTCTCTTATAGAACGTAGCTTGATCTGATCAGGGGTTGAAACCCACTGCTCGTGCCAGGTGCGTAAGATCCCACGCCGAACATAAATAACCCTTTATATCTAAAAACATCACACCCAGATTCGCTCCTGGAGGCAGAAGTGCTGCCTCCTTGGTTGCCTGGTCCGACAGTTCATTTTCTGAAAGACCAGCGTGACCAGGAATCCACCAAAAGGCGAGTCGGGTGTTTAATGAATCAATATTTAAAATTTGCTCATGTATCATCTGCACGAGTAGATTTTAGGAGTAGAGAGTGGACAATGCCAACAGATCACTCATGAAATCCGTGCAGATGAGAACTGAACGGTGACACTTACGATAAACAGAATATAAAGATTTAAAAATGGCGTATAATTCAGCCGTAAAAATACTGAATTCACCAGGTAATCCAAATTTAAAATTTTTTTCCCTCTACAACAAAGGCGCATCCCACAGAGGCTCCACACTTTGAACCATCCGTGTAGATGCCCTGAAAGCGAGTGGAGAGGAGCTCATTAAAGGTCCTCTTATATATAGCATTTGAAATGGTCGCTTTGGGGAACTTGTCAAGATCAAAATAACCTTTTGGAAGGCGTATCTTTCAGGGAGAAACTCGACCTGGAGCTGTGAGGATAGCCTTTGGCAGGACTATTTCATACGTGTCGAAAACCGATAGCATCCGGATACCAAACGGCCTAGCACTACGCCATTTGGTTTCATAGAAGAAACGATTGGGGGATGGAACACAGGCCGGTAAGCAACATGCCTTGGCATGCTATGCAGTTTCGACACAGAAGATAGGACCGCCGGTAAGAGAGAGGGGCTCACCAACGTCCGCACAGATGCTGGCGACTGGAGTAGTACGAAAAGCACCAGTAGCCAGTAGAATGCCAGCATGGTGGACACTATCTAGCATATTTAGTGCCGAAGGTCTAGCTGAGCCATAGACAAAGCTGCCATAATCAAGTTTTTATCTCACCAAGGCCCTTTAGAGGCGTATTAAGGTTTCCCTATCTCCACCCCAAGAGCAAGCACTAACTATTATTAGCAAATTCAATGCTTTGACACATCTCGCTTTTAAGTCTTGGATGTGGGGGATCCAAGTTATTTTAAATATAAAATAAAAGTACCAAGAACCTTACAGTTTCTGAGACAGGTAAAACAACGTTATTATTAAAAAAAAATTGGGGCTGGGTGTATTCCACGCAATCTGTGGAAGTGGATGACCGTCGTATTGGCTACAGAAAAGCGAAAGCCATTATGCGATGCCTACGATCACAGACTGTTGACAGAGAGTTGAATCTTCCGTTCAGCCCTGTGGAGACTTTACGAACTGAAATAAACTGCGTAGTCATCCACAAAAAGGCATGAACGAACAGGTAAGCGCACTTTGTCCACAATGCTATTTATCGCAATAGCGAACAACGTACAGCTCAAAATACTACACTGAGGCACTTCGTTTTCCTTAATAAAATCATAGAATAATGTATTATTCACCCTTACCCGGAAGTGTTTATATGACATAAAATTATCTATAAATACAGGGAGGTTCCCTCGGAACCCCCAATTAAAAAGGGTCTTTAAAATTCCATACCACCAGGTGGTGTCATACACCTTCTCTAAATCAAAGAAGACAGCAAAGAGGTGCTGTTTATGGAGTAAGGCGTCATGAACTGCTGTCTCAAGGTGGACAAGATGATCAACCGTGGATCGGTTACGGCGGAAGCCACATTGCACATCAGATAGTAGATTGCGAGATTCTAAATACCATATAAATATTTTATTAATCATTTTCTCTAATATGTTTCATACACAACTAGTTAAGGCTATAGGTCTATAGCTAGTTGGCTCTAATTTGTCCTTGCAACTTTTATATATAGGGATAGCGGTTGCTTGCCTCCACAGTGTTGGGAATTGATGAGATTACCAAACAATATTGTAGAGGTCTAAGAGGAACGCCAGTCTGGCAGGGGAAAGTTGACGCTACATTTCGTAATGAATATCATCAGGGCCGAAAGCTGTGCTTCCCGCCTGGGACATGGCATAAGTAAGTTCATCTTTGGTAAGGGGGGAGTTATAATACTCCCTTCGACTTTGACCAAAATCAATAGTATGGTGCTCGATTTTCCACTTATTCACCGCAAACTCGTTAGTGTAGCTCGCAATGCTAGAAATAGCGGAAAACATCGAGCCCAATACATTGACGACCTCCACAGGGGAGTATACATGCGAACCGTTAGACATGAGGGCAGGTATATTATTAATTGGACTTTTTCTACTGCGTAATTTTCGAATATTGTCCCAAACCTTAGTCATGGGAGTGTAAATTGTAAGGATAGAAATAAACTGTATCCAATACTCTCTTCTGCTTTCTCGAATGACCTGGCGAGTTCGAGCACGTAGCATCCGGAATGACTCCAAATTATGTGAAGTAGGACGTTGATGAAATAGTCGTAGGGCTCTTCGGCGGTCAGAAATAACCAATGACACGCCTCGTTACACCAGGGAACGGAACGGTGGCGCTGATTTGGCAAGGATTAAGGGATGGAATACCTCGCCACCATGATGACCGTCGAAGTAATATGCCCAGCCTTAACATCGACGTCAGGAGAATTTCACTCGTTAAATACGGTGAGCTTGCGGAATTTATCCCAGTCAGCAAGTTTGATAACCCACTGGGATAGACCGTGGTGTACAAGGAGGATCTTGAAATGGTGAAAGAAGAATGGGGAAATGATCGCTGCCACATTGATCCGAGTGAACCTCCCAAAGAAATTGAGCAGCGATCCCGGGGCTAAATAAAGTTAGGTCGATGGCAGATGATACACCATTAAAGGTGGAGAAGTGTGTCTGTGTCCCAATGTTCATTAACACCAGGTTTCCAGAGACAAGTATATCATCCTCCCACAGGACTCTGTAAAATTAGATCCCCACACCAGGTTATGTGAGTTAAAATCCTCCAAGATAATATAGGGGGCGGGAAGTTGTATAAAGAGGGCCTCTAGGCTCCTCTTTGAAACACGTTCACCTGGTGGGAGTTAGGTGCAGCACACTTTCACTTCCATAGTAAGGGAGATTCGGACAGCGGTTACTTGGAGATCAGATATAATATTAATATGTTGGTGATATATATTACTTCATGCGAGTATAGCCTAACCTCCGCTAGCCCAATCAAAGAATGGCTTGTTGGTACGATATACATCGTACCCACGTAGCATCGGGTTGTCAATGGGGCAAAAGTGAGTCTCCTGTAAACACAAGACGGGAGGATGCAGGAAAGAAATCAGTTGTTTAATTTATTCTACACGAGCATAGAAACCCCTACAATCCCATTGTAGTAGCGACATACTTTATTAATATAAAATTTAGTTATCCTCGCAATCCATGACACTGTCTCTTAAGAATAAAAATTTGTTGAGGACATTTTTAGGTCGTCTTGACTTTTTCAGTCTCTCTTGGACCTCCCGCATCAGTAGAGGCTTCGGTTTAGATTGGAGGGACTGGGTCATCGGTTCTTTGCGCGAAGGCTTTGTAAAGGCCCTCGACGCTTTGTTAGCATTAACGTTTTCAGCGGTCCATCAACGGTCCTTCTTCAAGGAACCAGTAGGTTTCGCCTTGGCAGCCTCTCCTGTTCCGCCACCCAATCCTAACTTTGAAGACTCATGAGGTAGAGTGGATGAACAAACAACGGCCGCATGTGGTTTAGCACCTCTAGGAGGCCCTGAGGGCGATCCCCGAGTAGGGTTGGGGGGGGGCGGGGATTTCCCGAGGTGGTCTCCTCGGTAGTACGAGTGGTGGAGGTGACTTCCGTGAGGGTGCCACAATTTTAATATTTTTGGCACCACCATAGTTGGTGCTGGTTGTCTTTGTGTGTCTCTAGTAGAGACGAGTGTTACAGGTTGTGTAGGCATATTTGCAATATTAACTGTGCAATAAAAGTCAGGTCAATTTGTATATTGACTAACAATTTGGCTGTAGGAAGTCTAAAAAAAACCGGATCTTGCAATAAAGTGTACTCTTTGTGAACTTGGGCATAAGGGATCTTCTTATATGTTTGGATCTACAGGACTTTTTTATCTACCTTCCAGTTGGGACAGGACCAAGACCAGGCAGAATGTGGACCCTTGTAATTTATGAAGAATTTAGGAGACTCGCACTGTTGATCGTGAGCCTCCTGTCCACAATCAGCACAGGTTGGCCTACCATGGCATTGCAGCTTCATATGCCTAAATTCCTGGCACTGAAAACAGCGCCGAGGGTTGGGAACATTCGGCCGAACCCTGAGCACGTGGAAGCCAGCTCGGACCTCCTTTGGTAGGGAAGAAGTGGCAAATGTTAGGATATAACTATCAATTTTCTTCCCTACATCGTTCCTTTGGGCGGTGATCCTATATTCTTCGGTGACATGTTGAGGCTAAAGCTCCTCACAGATGTCCTCAATGCTTACGCAGTCGAGGCCATAGCAAGTGACCTCTCCCTTGCAAGCATTGAGGAACTTTTGCAGTTCCACCTTCACTTTTAAATGATTCTAGGGGCTCAACGGTATCATAATTATTTCCATAATTTTCTCTTTCTGAAGGTCATTGTCAGTCTGGATCTTTATTGTTCCATCACGCAATTTTCTAATTGAAACCCCAAACTCGGCAGCTCCACTTATCACTCTTTCAAGGACAAATGGGTTGACATGCCTGAGGTTCTCATTTTCATCTATTCGAGACATAACCAGGAAGCGGGGCTGGGGCCTCCCCACTCCCTGGACTTTTTCAATTAAAGGACTGAGTGGCCTTACCCGTTTCCGCCTCTTATCAATATTATGACCCTGCGAGGGGCCGGGCAGTGAGTTGCCAGCAGAATTTGGCAGTACGGTGCTACTGGACAGTAAGGTGTCAGCTACGATAATAGAAGTGGCCATGCCTTTTTTGGGGACAACCTACACAATACTCGGATCGTAAACCCAGGGTGACCCAAGTTGGTTCTACCTCATGTGGTCCTGATAACCCTCCTGACGCCACCCCACATGACGGTGGACATGACAACCTTCATATGGGGCATCGCCAGGAGAGAGGTCGTCACATCAAGTAGGTGCAGAAAAGTGCCAATTTTACCTTCGGGTCCTCATGAACGCACCGATCTTTTCTCAATGTAGGGTACCCGGCTATTGTCATATCTGAGGCCCTTCTACTAAGATATTACAACCAGCGCATTTCCATTCAGGAGCTCAGTTGCAAAGGTATCCAGTAATTGTCCGAGAAGACCCATGTTGGTAGCCAAGGTCGTCAACGGAGAAGCCAAAGGCTTTCGTGCAGGATGAACGGCAGGGGAAAGGGAAAAGAGAAGTAAAGAAAGTAATAGAAGGGAGAAGTAGGAAGGGGAGGGAGAAAGGAGGAGAAAGGAAAGATATATGAAAAGTTTGTCCTAAACGAGGTATTTCCTGCACAGAAGCCTCCCCTATTAGTCGCTTCTTACGACAAGCAGGGGCTACTGTGCGACCATTCTAAATCCCATCACGCAGGGGGGCTTACTTTTATTGAGGTAGTTATTCTCCATCTTACTTTGAGCAACATAATTTTTGAAAGGCCCATTATAATTTAATTATGTACATTTATATTAAATTGAATTATTTTATGCTAAACTTTCCTTAGCTAAGGACACACTTTAATGTGTGCGTATATTAAAATGCATTCAAGACATATCTCGTTAAATAGTTTACACTGCAGTAAAATTTATTCTAAGGACTATGACATAAGAAACATTATAAAATTAATTAGTTTAAATAAAGGCATAACAGCAATGTTAGTTCTCTTCTCTCACTAACATACGACTGCTGCGCTTGGCAGTTAAATATAAATATATTGAATTTTCTGGTCTTATATACCAGATATATTAACACTTCAATATTATAATCAAAACCTTAAACAAGAAATCTCCCTAACTTGTGATTCAATCCTCTTACATTCTTAACGGAAAATTTTATGTTTTATAATTAAATGTGTGTGTGTGTGTGTTTGTATAAACACATTGAAAAATACGATTTAGGAAGAATGTTATAGGGATTTTGATTGTAGCCTCCGATTATGATTTTATTTTTTGATTGCATTGAATACTTCAGAGGTCGCTATAAGTTTTAAACAAAATTTGTTGTGTCTTACTGGTTTAGATAATATATAATATACAGTATGTCTTTTAGTGCCAATGTCCTCTAATGTCGGTACATCCACAAAATGTTCGCTTAATTCGTTAGGGGTCAGTTTCAAGGTTGGCTCAATAGTTGGGCTACGGCCAACCCTTAGTAAACGTAGGTCTCTCCCTAAAGTACGAGTTGAGGATATCTATGATAATAATCCATGCGAGTTTTTAACTTTGGCTCTCCTAGCACTTTGTGTATGTCTATTTATAAGTTGCTTGTATTGCTCAAAGTATTCTCCAGCAGTGTCAAGCTTGTCTAGGCAGGCTTGTTTGAAACGTCTAAATGTGGCACTGCCACAATATCTTAGTTTAATAATCGTCGAGGAAAACCAAGTAAAGGGCGGTCGCGTCATACGCTTAGTCATTAAAGAGGCGTGTCTGTCAAAGATCCCAAGCACCATTTCATTTAGGCAAGTCGCTCTGTCATCAATGTAATTTTTAGTCATTATATTTTGCCAGGGAAGTGAAGCAGCATCCCTCAACATAAGGTTCATATTTATGTTTATAGAGCCCTATAAGTTTTTTTAGTCTGAAACTCAGGAATATTTAAAGAATATGATAAGGAAATTAAGTCATGCTGTGAAAGTCCTACTGCAGCCATTTGTCCATATTTCAAAACTTTATCAGCATTAGAAGTGATGATTAGGTCAAGCCAAATATAAGAGTTTCAAAGTATGGTATGTTGCCTGTTTTGTACAAATGTTCAGGTTACATGAGGCTATAGTCTTCTAGTCTATATTTGCCAAGTGTATTAAGAAATAGGTCAATGTTAAAGTCACCCATGACTACTATGTGATCATAATTACTTCTATAAGTTAATAGTTATGTCTCAAATCTATTTATATCACCTATACTGGAGGAGTTGTAAACAACATCAAGTAATATGTTTTGAGTTGATATAATAAGTTCTAAAAGGAGGTACCTTGTAGAAGCATTATATGGGTCGGGTGATGATGACATCAGTTTTACTTTAATATCCCTTCTGATTTATACTGCTACTCCACTTCCCCTCTTTTGTTCACGATCACTTCAAAATAGTGTGAAGCCTGTATATCAACTAGAGAGTTAGTAAGGGAGAATGTGAGCCATGTCTCAGATATCAAGAAAGCTTGAAGATTAAAGGTGAAAAATAGCTTAAAGTCACGAACATTTGCATGTAAGGATTGGGCATTGACATGAGCAAGTTGGTGGGAGTGGGGGTGAAGGGAGAGCGAACTTTGTGGCAGTTGACTGATAGTAACGGAACAGGTGTTGATTTGTAAGGGGAGGGGAGCGAGATTAGTATTTTACGACGCAGGCAAAGACCAGAATTCATGGAAGCAAGCTCTAGCTGGACTCAGCGGTGCTAACATATGAAATTCAACATCAGTCATGTTGAAAATATACAAACCAGCTACGAACAAAATTTATCTGTTGACTAATTAAGAAACAGGGACACACACACACACACATACAATATAAGAAAATAAAGAGCGCAATCCAAAAACAATAATAAATAAAATCCAATCATATTCATCTACAGCAGCAGAAAAAACATATATAAGTGTCGATAGTAAATATATTCGAGGTGAAAAATGTATCTCAAAATAAAATAATTTTATCAAGCACACTCTGTGATTAAATGTAAAAACGATGCCCTGTGTCTCTAATTACGACAATTTTTCCATCCTGAGACCACCATTAACGCAGAACAGACCTTTGCCTTGCGGCTTTCAGCAGGCGTTGACGTTCAAGCGTGAATTACACTGTGATGAAGAGTGTTTTAAAAAGCTATTTAAGCTAGAAATACTGACCAATTTGACAATAATAGTGTAACATTACGTGGAATAATGTTACAACTGGACCCCGCCCCATACTAAGGTAAATAGATGTATCGCATCAAAGCATACTACCCTCTCCAATATAAGTTCTATTCAATTAGGATCCCTACAATAGTATGTTTCTCTATTGTAGTTCTTGTAGGCTAAGAAGACATAATAAAAACGAGGCGTCACAATATATTTCATTACTCGATCCAATTCTAAGTATTAATTTGTTCATGTACTTACAATACTAATCTGCTCACAATAGAATGCTGCAAGGCTGACCGG
The DNA here is from genome assembly GCA_902141375.1 of Timema poppense. Lineage (NCBI taxonomy): Eukaryota > Metazoa > Arthropoda > Insecta > Phasmatodea > Timematidae > Timema > Timema poppense. Next base: position 70,190 of record CABFOV010000462.1, read on the forward strand.
CACCTGGAATCCTATATTGGCGAGTGGGCCAAGGGAGATCCAGTGGTTCAACACGCGTCCCGGAACTCCGACTGTACTAGCGTGAAATGAGCCAAGAACTATCAACTTCAACAAGACGACAATTATGTTTCCGACCTCTGACGGATACTAGAGGAACCTCCTTCAAAACATCGAGTGATTGGAGATATTCACGGATATTCCGATGGAGCTAGTGGAATCAACAATGGTCTACGTGACTGTTTCAAGGCATCGTTGACGTCATCATGCGTGTGTTTTGTGTACTCCCACCTCCCTTCCAGAACAACGAAATCGCTATATAATGGCTGTGCAAGCTGGCCATAGTTGACTATTCCACGATCAACGATCGACGACAGACCATTGTCATGGACTTGGACAATGGCTGGAGAAATACTTGTAAAATGTATCAAAATCGTCGCTTAGACGAGTGGAGTTATGAACTATAACTTCTTTATCAACTATAAACTTTTTGAATATAATATTCAGTTTCAAAATCTAACGTATTTATAATTTAATCGTCAATTTATTTTAAACACTCTATCTTTAAAATGTCGCCACTCGGGCGCCGGACTTGTGCTTATATATTTACTCTCGTAAATATCCTCAGTTATGTGCTGATTAGAAGTTGACATATTAATATTTAATTGTTTGGAATTGTAGAGTATTCCCCCTTTTTTTAAGTAACTTTTCATATTTAAAATTATGGTTTGAATTAACGTAACGTGAAGTAATTTTTATTGGAATTTGAATTAGGATGACTTTAATCTTTTGTAACGTAAGTTCTGTTTGAACAGCTAAAGTTATGTTAATTGATGGAACAGTGTGTCCCATATTCTCAGTCAGATCGGATAGTCACGTGGGAGTTTGGCTTAGGTATGGTAGTCAAACCCTCACGTTTTGTAAACACTGTTGTGTGGTCGTCAAATTTAAATTACTTTATATTTATGATATCGTTTTCTGTGAATTACGAAACCTTTGGAACCATACCAAGGTGCCCATTAGGCCCTTATAATTTTGTATCGCATTTAAATATATACGCTGTGGTATTGTCTCATATAGACTGGTCTATCAATATTATGATGGATTTCATGTTTCCTTTTGTTAAAACACTTGCGCAACTTTAATAATATAAAGTTGTTTGCTTCGAGCATAATTTCCTACTGTACTCATAATGATATAATGAGACCATTTATTGTTATCTGCGCTATTGTCATTTAAATGAATAAACTGCTCATTTTGTTGGATCTATATTTTTATAATTTCCATTCATCATGTATGTTATGTTTATCCTCTCCCTTTTATTAATTTTTATGGCCGAGTAGTATTAGGACTCAGAGAGGGTGCAACAATAGGTCTTTTACCTTCAGTCACCATCTCAGACACGTTTTGCTGAAGCTTCCCAATTTGATGACATCGATCGATATATCTTGACTCGATCTCCACATTGAGCTTTTAATTGAAAATCATCAGTACATAACAAGTGACGTCCTCACCCGGTTTCTCAGCAAAGCCATGCACTATCAGACAGTTTCTCCGACTTTATTGCTCGAGGTCATCTAGTCAAACGTCTTGTTTCACGACCGTTTCTTTCAACGACAAGAGAGTATCACGCAGAGATTTAATATCAGAATGAAAATCAATTTTAAATTGTTGTAAGTATTTTATGACTAAATTATCACTGTCCCTAGGTGAACAATCAACACGGTCAATGGCGCCATTCACTTGTAGCTCGAGATAACATACAGATTCATCAACTGTTCGTTCAAACTTTTCGAAACTATCAAGCATGGTTTTAACAGTTGGCGACATTGATTGCGTGGTTACAAGTTATTAACAGAACAGAAACAGATTAAACATAAAAATAAAAACTTATTGTAATGAGTTACAAGTAACAATCTCGATCAAATAGAGAATAATCACCCTCTGCCTTGTTGAGCTCTAACTCCGGAGCACATGTGCCACGACCTCCTCTCCCCAACACACAATTCCACGGACTAAATGCAGAAATAATTCAACTGTCTGCTCATGAAGGAAACCACGCCCATAAAGAACAAGTGATGACAACTACGCGCGTCTAGTGTTCATTTCTGCCACCTGGATGGTTACAGCGCTTTCTACTAAATCCTAGTGTGTCCTCGATCCTTCCCAACGCCATTTTGTCTCCTCTCTTCCATTCCATTTCCCCCTCCTTTTCCCCTCTCTCTGTGGGCATGTCATGGTTACGTGCTTGCTATATATTGTGGTGGTTCGTTTGTATCATCACTCATTGTGTCATGGCTTAGTAAGGTGAGAGCGCCGAATTAAGCTTAGACTTAATTATATTCATCAAAATTCTATTTTTGTTTGAAATGGAGGAGATCTCTTCAAAATTATGGGTTCGTATTTATAAACTTTAATTGTTAACTTTGGGATGGGTTTCTTTGGGGTTTCAACGTGGTTAGTTTGTAACTACGATGTATTTCTATTTAATTGTTTGGGGAATCAGATATTTGTTCATAAGTGAACCTTGTTTCTATTTTCGCCACCAGGTGGATAGCTTTGAGTAGCGCTCTTACCGCCTTTCTGTTTGATCATTTGCATCATGAGTAAATGGATATATTTCAGGTGTGTTAGCTTTGACAGCATTTTTTTATATTCTATTATTATATGAGGAGCACTCACTTGTTGTATGTAACTATGGTTACCTTGGCTGCCTTAAGCGGTGCAATAGGAAGATGGCCGTCACATATTTGTGCTGTTTTTGTACGAGTCTGTTTCTATGGGATAGATTGCTAGACGGGGTAATTAATTTGACTCTGACTTTATTTAATGTATGATGCTTGCTGACTTATTAGTGGTAGTAAGACGTGTTTTTTTTAGTTGTACCTTATTTAACGCTGCCCTATTACATCGTTAGACAAAGCATTAGCACATGAGGCAGGCAAACCTTACTATGAATTTATTATATGTTCTGGGGATCCTTGTCATTACTGTGCCCGGGGTATTTACGCCATTATTGGTGGGCTCGATTGATATTAATGTCTTTACCTTAAAGTGATCTGGTAAATATATATTTAGATTAGAATTATAATGTCTTTGTTCAATATTAATATCCTTATCTTTGGGTCGTCTAGTGAACTTTGTATATTTATTGCGTCTTCTAATTTATTTTGTCCTTAGGCAGTTGGTGAACCAGGGTGTATTTATGGGGACGCCTTATTCACTATTAATGTCTCTCACATTAAACTCTAGTCTTTTGCCATATTAATGGAGTAACATGTTTATTTTAATGTTTCTCACATTAAACCCTAGTCTATTTTCATATTAATGGAATAATATGTTTATATTAAAGTTTCTCACGTTAAACTCTAGTCTGTATTCATATTAATGGAGTAATATGTTTATATTAAAATTTCTCACTTTAAACTCGTCTATTTTTATGTTAATGGAGTAACATGTTTATATTAAAATCTTTCATTTTAAATTCTAGTCTAGTTTAATATTGATGGAATAATATGTTTATATTAAATTCTTCCACTTTAAATTCTAGTCTATGTTCATATCAATGGAGCAATTGTGTTTAAATTAAAATATCTTACTTGCAACATTCTAATTATTATGGTATCTTATGAAATATTATGTTTAACTTAACTACAAAGTCTTCAATTTAACTCGCTTTAAGCGATATTACTGCATTTGTAATTTTTATTGTGTATCATCAATTTCTCTTATAAAAAATAAAATACATACTGTTATTCTCTGGTAACTCCTTGACTGTTATTTCTCACGCTTCCATGCAAGTAGAGGTAAGTTAAATTATAAGGCTCTTTAGCACATAAAAATAACACATTAATACATTAATCAACACTGTTCACTTGTTATCCAGTATACAATTAAATATTGGTATTTTGCAGTGATATAGGCCTATTGGAATTTTTGCCGGAGCTGCACTTTCCACGTCTACTCTCTGTCAGCCATCTCTCTGTATCATCCTGGTTCGTACCTCACTTAAGACTCAACACACCAACACTTTGGGGGCGGAACGTAATTTTTCTAGCGTGTGGGGGCAGGTGGCAAGCAAAAAAAAATGTTAGTATAGGGACTTTTATTGCAAATCCCCCCCCCCTTTTCACAACCTTGGTATCATTTTTGTAAAATGGATATTTCTAAAAACTATTTGAAGTGGCCATCTAAATATTTATTTAATTTTACAACTAAATAAAATCATTATATACACTAAAATTATCTTATAATCTTATTTAGCCGTTCTGGTGTTGCCTAATGCTCAACAATAATATTTGGGCACTTAAATAAAAAAAAAACTCGTGCTAAGAAAAAATTATGAGTTCAATTTCTCAATCATATTTTCAAACAAAGTATATTTAAATTAAATCATGAACGAGCAATGTTACACAGCAAAAAAATAAAAAATACTAGAAATATATATATAATTTTATTTGACAAACAAAATTGTAGTATTAATCAAGCTAGCGATCTTGTACAATTTAAAAATAAAAATAATAGAATCTTAGTTTTAGTCAAATATTTATACTATAGTAACTAGTCCTATAACAGAATTAGAATATATATTTACATTTCACAAATAAAGTTAATATAATCATAAATAGAACTGTACCTAGCTATGATGTGCATAAAATATCTCAAACTAAGTTTTTCTTTTGTTTTAAAATTTAACATTTTTGCTGTATGGGTATGAACGCATTATATTTCATACAACATAAGTTTGTCAAATGAATACATGTTATATATTATCACTGTCAAAATACACTCCTACGATATGTGTTATCTTTGACAAAATCATCACATAGCCCATCAATATCGAGATTGTCAACTCGTTCATTGTAGACATGCAAAATGACCAAGTGATTTAACCAATCTGATTCATGGTGCTACGTAGGTATGTTTTGAGTCGCTTTAAGGCCGAAAAGGTTCTTTCAGTGCTTGATGTTGATGATGAAACGACTAACAGCAACTTCAAAAGCTTCCAATTTACTGGAAATAATAGCCTTGTACTCTCAGGCATTGCAGGCATCAACTAAATCTTTCAAACACTTAGGCTGGGTAGGATTAATTCGTGTCAACATTTTTGCATCTAGTTCAATATCATCCGTTTTTAAACCATAGTCTCTAAGTGTGTGTCGTGTTTCTTCTTCACTAGCCCATTCTTCAACTGCTCTTAAAAGAACCCTTTCGAGTATGCAAAGTTTCTTTGAATCAGTTTGAGTAAGCTGCCTCTCAATCTTTTCTGTGACTGTATCAATTAGCCCGTAGTACGTTTTCCTCATTAATTATTTTGTACTGAGAATCACTGACGGTCCTATGGTTCCTTGTTTATGCTCTAGTTTCCTTGGAACTTGCTTGGTTCGTGACAGGCAGATAGGTATAATATCATATTTTTGTTGGGCCGCTTCCATCTTACTCCACAGTAAATCAAACGTCTCTTTAGATCTGATACTCTTTAAATAATTTACAGTTGAGACAGCTGCTTTCATTCCTCCATTAACTGTTTGCTTAGGGCTCTCTAAGATTAAGGCAAGATTTCTGTGCAGCCAAAAACTTTTTTCCTATTAGCATTCCCAAAAAACTTCACACTTTAAAAACTGATCGTAAAGACATCGTGCAGTACTTGACACATCTTCATCTGATACACTGAGCTGTTCTAGCACTCGAAGTACAGCTGGATATGTTATAATGACATTGACCATAGATGAGTATCAAACGGTCCACCGCATCATGCAGAGTGCTTTTGGAGCATCTTCAAACTCACTTGTGATACGTAGAAATTCCGATTTTCTTTTACTTGTGCTCATAGCTATGGCCACATCATGTACCTATTGCAAAGAGTCCTTCATAAGAGGGATCGCACTAGCAGTGTCTTGCAGCGCTAAATTCAAACAACGATTATTGCAGAGCACATACATTGCTAACAGCTGTTTTTCTTCAATTTTAGCTTGGACGTCATTATGAACTCCTCGCATATTTGAAGCGCCATCATAGCATTGACCACGAAAGTTCTCCAGGGAGAGGTGAAATCGCTGCAAGGTATCCATGATCAGACTTGTTAGGACAGAACTTGTGGTTGAACTTGTCTCATAGAAACCTAAAAAGTACTCTCATGGTTCCATATTTTCATCTAAAATTCTTACAGAGATTGAAACTGGTTACTTCCTGGAAATGTATGTAGTCTCATCTAAATCAAACTAAAAAGCTTTACGTTCTGTATTTCATTCATTATTTCTCTTAGGACAGCGTCTGCCATCATTTTTATCATTTGATTTTGGATATCACGTGTAGTGAAGTCCTTCGATCTAAAACTAAACTGTTTGAGTTCAGGAATGTCACCAGTGCGCAGAGCAAGCAACACCTTATAGTTTCTATCACTGTTATTGTGACCTCGTATTTGAATGCCTTGTCTTACAAGATATTTAAGAGACGTCATTTGTGCCTTTCGGTCTACAATTTGCTGCTTTTCTTTTTATCTATAAATTTGTTTGGCCACTGAATCATGTTTTTAATCTGTGTTTTTTATCTACAGCCTCCTCGTGCATACTACTCTTTGCATGAAGTTTAAATTTACGTTCAGCTTTTTTCAATTCTTGTAACCTTTACTAATGAACGTGGTTTCAAGTTTTTAGCTATTGCTAAAGAGATTCTCAATCTTTTATTTCATACATTCGAAGCATGATATGCCAACTTATTCACTTTGAAAGTGAAAAGAAGAAAACTCAGTATACCAGCGTTGAATAAATTTATGGTCACGACGTTTGATTTTCTTATCACCTTTTGCATTTTTAGTGTAATTTGGCCCAAGGAAAGGTTGGTGCTGGACGAAACCACGAATATTATTACTCCCATCAAACTCCAAAGCTACATCCTCGCTTTTTAATGATCATACCATACGCTCATATTTAACTTAATTTAATTAAAATTCAAATCATATAGAACGTGTTTTAAATATCGCATTGATCTCACATTTTGTATTGTATTATTGTGACTCAAGTGTAATCCTTTTACTTTGTAATATATCGAATGACTCGCTTCGGTGGCCGAAAGATGTGCTAACCTTTTTTTTCTGGCGTGCCATTATCTAAGATGATCTTGGATGTGTCACACACCCCAAAATCTCTAGCCTAGACTTATCTTCGTACCATCACCATTTTTCGAATAATTGGCAGTATGGGGCCTAATATATAATTTTAATTCCTGATTGGTATAGGAATTTTGGATTTTTTTTCCTATTTATAATGAGAAACAAATATTTTAAGACTGAGTATAGCAAAGCACATAGAAGTCAGTATGCCACCAAATAGCAACTAAGGAATGTGTTCTGGGTGGCACGTGGCAGTGTGAGGGGGTGTAAAGTATGTAGCGGAAGGAGGAGAGAAAGGCAGCTTGAGTGGCGGGAAACAATACACATAGAAGGCCAACTTAATAGCTAAAATTATTGAAATTTACCAACTTAGATGATTTATTTATTTTATTTGACATTGTTATAATTTTGCTATATTTAAAAAAATTCTACGGTGATTTAGGCCTGCCACGATTTGGTCACGTTTGGCCTCAGGTGTACTGAGTGGTGTTTTCCCTAAATGGTTTTCTAAGCTTCCTTCACGCAAATGCGGGTACACTTACTCTAAATTCAACCAAGATGCTCCATAGCCCATCAGCGCAAAGAGTTCCTACGCATATAACCCAAAAAGGCAGTAAAACGTGGCAACAACAAAAAAATCTAATGATCAAGTTCTGATTTTAAAAATAAGTAGACCTATCTGGTATTGTCTTACATTCTTGAACGATTTTAGTGGTCTTCATTACTGTTGGATAAGAATTATCACTTTGGAGATCATGGTCAGGAATGACGAGATACTCTTTCACTTTATCACAATAATCGAACAAGGATTTCCTCTTAGTCATTTTGCGATAGTTTGCAATAGAAGTATACCAATGAATCGCAATTGTCTAATTATTATTAGTACATCTGAGTTTTTTTAATTAAAACTTTTTAATACAAGTCATAACAAATGTATTCCCTCAGGGAATGACAAAAACCACTTTACAACGACGAAATTATACCTCTGTAAACACTTTATTTAAGAAAAATACTAGCACCACATGCACTTGCTTATTGACTAAATTCAAAGGACACGGGAAGAGAGGAGTAAATGGTGAAATGGCCTTGTAAAAGAAAGGGGACAAGAGGTGACTTGTGACGTGACCTTGGACAGGAATTTGGCTGAAGCATGTAATGTGGGTGGCTTTCATAACTCATCGTGCAGGTGGTTTGGCACTTAATTCTCTCAGCTGAAAAACCAATTTGTAGAACGTCATAGATAAATTTAAGTATTTAAAAAAAGGGTCAAAGACTATTAACGTTGTAATAAAACAATGTTTGAGGTTGAAGGGAGGGTCTAATATATTTCATTGGGGTTCCACCACCACTACACCAACAACTAGTAAAGGATGACCCTGGATTCGGGAAAATCCAGAATGGCTCAGTAGCACAGCATTGGCGGGAATGGCCAAAGATCAAGATTCAATCCCGTCTCTAGTTTCATTTTTAACTTAATTGAATTTGATTCAGATACAAGGTTTGACACTATCACGTATCTGTGATACACGTAAATTAATAATACATATATATGTGTACAAACCTATACAAATATTTATAAATAAATAGTCTATACAAATACATTCATACACAGATGTGTATGTCCATGCATTTATATAGTTATATAAACACATAAATGGTCATGTATGTATATATATAAATATAAAGACATACATGCTTATAAACAAATATGTATATACTTATAGAAATATATACGTAATAAATGCTTATAAACCTATATAAATACAGTATATATAGATCCGTGTTTGAGTATAACGGACGATATCTTACCTTGGTAATATCATGCATGAGGCTGTACCGGAACATCCAGTCCAACTTGAACTGTTCGTTCTCCAAGATGTCTTGAAGACTACCTTTGGGACAGTACTCCGTCAGAAGGTAGCAGTTTGGAGGGTCTAGGCAGGCACCTAGAAACCTCACCAGGTGGTCGTGATGCAGGTCTTTCATCTGGGGGAAACAGAAAACCGACACGAAGTGTCGTTAAAGCAGTGATAACTATGAAAACTAATATTGCTACATATGGCTCTAAAGCAAAACAAGATGATATCTCGTTAATGCCAAAAGAGTTTTGTAACTGGAGAAATGTATGATAGTAAATAAGTATCGCCTATTTTTGTTAATTTGTTATTCTAAAGTGAAATAATTTATACGATCATACCTTCTTGACAAGTGCTCAAGAATATACTTTTGAATCAGTGTGGAACTGATCCACCAACTGATCCATCCAGGTTTGTATTCATAAATCAGATAAACTTCTCGCTTATCCACTATGACATTTTATTAATACAACAATTCTTAGAAGTGAAATTAATCTACTAATTGAATATCACGTCTCAATAACAGACCAGAATACTGGCAATTAACTACATTAATTATATAGCGATTAAGAAGGTAGAGTTAATTTAAAATGTACACACACTTGGGTAGATGAATAGTGAAATAACATTTAGGAAAAAAATACCTCTATTAAGCCTTAAGGGGTTTGAAATCCCAACCTATTCTTCGCCGGAAATTCAGAATAATATTAGCGTGATGCCATGGAGTAGATCATGCGGATTGCGTCTACTGATGAAAGGTATCCACTGATATACATAATGGAACAACTGTGGGACACATATTACTTTCATTCCTACCCAAAGCAAACATTCTAGTCCTGATAAAAACACCATTATGTCTATGAAGACCTGTCAAATAAAAGGGCAGGTTGCATTAATTATGTTTAATATTTTGGTAGTTTGAAGGAATTCCTAACTAATGGGCTGTGACGTCATCTAGCGTTACCTAGCGTTACATTGCTGAACAAAATGCTCTTTAGCACGTGACAACCACTAAAGACCGTAAAAACAACAGAAATTCTGACATCTACGATGGGAAACAGACACTACGACACAGATCCTGAAAATTGAAAAATGACACCTTGACACGGGAATCGAATCCGGGACCTTTGGCTTAGTACGCCAATGCTCTACCACTGAACTATCCAGGAGTCGTCCCGTGCCCACAGTGAAGAATAACCCTGAATGACCCTGGGCACGGGAAAAATCCTCGATAGCTCAGTGGTAGAGCATAGGTGTACTAAGCCAAAGGTCCCGGGTTCGATTCCAGTGTCAAGGTGTAATTTTTCAATTTTCAGAATATGATATCTAGATGGAGAATTCCTCTCTAAAAGCATAATAATAGCTTCGGCTATTTGATTCTTACTACGTCACAAGGCTTCCTCTATCCACCGCGGGCGTACCACTAGTTGTTAGGGTCACCAATTTAATCATTTGGGTAGTTAATAATAATAAAAAGTTATTAACTATACCAAAGGTACAGGGATCAAACTCCTGTCTAGAAAACGTCAGTAAAATACATTTTATACTAAGCCACTCCTGGTATTGCCTCATAGTTAATTAACTGACACTTCGACGCATAAAGCGTTACTTTTTTAATGACAGCTCTCAACTATAGTCTTTAGTTATAAGAAATGTAAACTGAACATTTAATTAATCCAGCTAGAGTGCAAATTTTCCTACTATATTTTAAATTCCAAATTCCCACATTTGAATATTTTTATAGCTTTAAAACTTTTGAGAAAATACTTGTCGTTTAAGCCTATTTAAAAAAAATAAAAAAGTGATAAAACTCTGTAAATCAGTGTTTATAGGAATCGATTCACGTTTTAAATTTATAGATGTATTTTATTTTTATCTTCCCTTCAATAAAACTCTCTAGTGTTTCTATAAACTCCCCTAAAATTTATATGTATTAGGATATATAATTAATTAGTTTTATTTTGGAGAGTAGCACGCATTTTAATGTCCGTTTGTTCTATCTGTAGTCCGCAATAACTAGTTTTAAAACATGAAATAAGGCGAGGGAATTGCAAGAGAATGCATCAATAATTGCTTGGAGAAAGCTAAGGAAATTATATTCTGTGGGGAATATAATCCCAACCTCTCAGATCAAAGTCAAGAAAAGTCAAGCAAAATGCGCCATTTCTGTTTTCGCCAGTACATCAATTAATTTTTTTGACTTAGCGATTTAATTTTGGTTTAAAAAATGAGTTCAACAGGAATCTAAAAGATAATATATTTTCTTCAGCCAGAAATATATTTTAATACATCGAGTTTGTCACTATCCGGCGAAGAATATAAAGTTTCAATTTAATATCTCAGAACAATCTAATAAAAACACTTTTTTTTAAAGCAGAAACACTTTTTGAAACTTTGTCAAACTAATAAAAAGTTTGGAATAAAAGAGAGATTTTCGATCTTAAAAGACGACATGGTTATAGTTTTTTAAGTACTTCATCTACAATCAGATCTGTACGATGTTTTTATTGAAACAGATGTGTTTATACGATTATAGTATTAATGAGACCTACCATCTGTCGGGAAGGGGACCATCTACTTGAAGGTAAATATTCTCATATTTTGGTATTTCTTATGGAAATGGCATCTATAGAGCATTGAAAAAAACCTAAAATAATCCTTATATCATCTTAAAATGTTATATTGTAACCATGTTAAAATGTATGATTATTTGTTTGAAGAAACTAGATCTTAGTGTCTTGCCATTTAACTGAGACGTATTAAATCTTAGTTAAACGCCAGTGAAAATTAACCAAGTCCATTCTAATATTCACATAACCATAAAACATAAAATTAAATCTGTATAATTCTAATGGGACATATTCTTTTAAAATTGAAAAGCTACACCAGGATACGAGAATCGAAACCGCGACCTTTGGCTAAGTTTGACAAAGCACCAACCACTGAGCTATCCAGGAGATGTCCCGTTTCTAGGGTAGTGCTGCACTTGTATTTTAAGGCAGAGTCTGTGATGGACATTCGGAAATGTTCAGTTACAAATGTATGATCAGTTAAGATCACGACCGATCAGAAAACGCATCCATCTTCGACTCGGGAGGGATTATGCTGCCAATAGTACATTGACAACTGTACAAATGAGCGTATCATCATGGATTAAATAGAAGTAGCTGACGATTTACGCACGTCCATCACAGACTCTGCTTTAAAATATGAGTGAAGAATGACCCCGGACATGCTACAATTCCTGGATAGCTCAATGGTTAGAGCATTGGCATACCAAGCCAAAGGTCCTTTGCTCGATTCCCGTATCCAGGTATCATTATAAATTAATTTTTTAATATATTTAGATACTGCTATAACCGTAATCAACAAATAGTTTTGATATTTAATACATTATATAGGGACATGTTGATAGATTTTGACTCTTTTGTGATCCAAGCCATTCAAAAACCTCCTAAATAATTGAAGGGTTTCTGAACGTTTGCACAGCGCCTCACCTCTCTAATAGACGACCTCTTAAAATACTTGTTTTTTCAATACGCTTAGTAAATAAACATAAAACTGATATCAAAGTCTTGGTGTTGAGTCCTGTAACTTCCTTTCCACGTCAAACCACTTAGTTTTTACTTGTTTCCTTTGAAGTAAAAAATACAAAAGAGGGTGAAAGATACATCATATAGAGCCATAAAAGTGGCATGCCACTCAGATTGATGTTGAGATGGTATTTTGGTATGTGGAATGAATTATATGCTTACATTTTTATACGGACACATTGTAATAAAACAGTTTATTGTTTATTTTGTATGTAGTCATCCAGCGCAATCTCTGGAAAAACCTAGATTATTGAAACGAAATTGCCACGGAAATATGGGGAAAACGGTTTCACCAACAGGGAGCTATCTTTTATCAGCGTGATTCCTCAACTAAACGTAATAAAGTACGGCTTTTCTTAAGATCATAAAACAAATTATAGGTCTCACATTTATTTGTCTTGTTTCAGATGCTACAAACCGACATATCAATACACGCTTTTTTAATGATAGGTTAAAAAAAGACATCAACAAAGTGGAAGTTCTTTAATTTTCATATTTTAGCTAAGATCAGACATGTTCCAATGTTTTAAAGTAGTGGATTAACGCTGGGTTGGTTCGTTTAATCGACAACTCATTTCTTCACTTAAGAATCAGAACTGGTTTGGGTGTATGGAAGGTCGACACACTGTCCCTCATATAAAAATACAAACTTGAATTAATATATAAATATATGCATGTGTATAGAGATTAAATTCTATACACATCATATATTATATTCATGTCTGGGTTACATTAGTCATAACCTAGTTTGTGGAAAGACTAACCAGTATAATATACCGTCGCCCGGGGGACGCCCAGATGTATTAATGGTGCATTATTTCTTTGGAGGCTCTTTCCATGTCTCGATGAGATTAGGTGATGATGATAAAGAATATTAAGATGTGTAATTAAAATAATCTCTTAACCTAACTTAAGCCTAACCAACCAAAACCTGGTGATCATTGGGATAGTTCCCCTTTAGAGAAAATTGTTCATAGCACCAGCCGGGAATCTAACCCGGAACTCCTGGGTTCGTAGCCAGAGTGCACTGACCACTATACCACGGGGATGGCTACACGCGGTGTTAAATTTGAATATCAATCAGGAGATTAAGAATAAGTGAGAGAAGAAGGCAAGCGGAGGAATCTTTCAGAAGTGTGAGAAGCCTGATTTGGAGCGGTGATACGCCAAACAACTGCAAGGAAGAGGTCTACAATGTCTTTTACGTGCCAATATTGACGTGCGCTGCAGAATCTTGGGGTAATGAAGGAACAGAATGAGAGCAGAATGCAGACGAGTGAAATGAGGTATCTGAGAAGCAGGATGTGTGTGCTAAAGTTAGAGAGGACGAGAAATGAGAGAGTAAGAGGAATTGTAAAGAAATAGCCAGTCTAGGACAAAATAGAGAAGACGCGACTAAGGTGGGTTTGGACTTTTGAGAAGAATGGAGAGGGAAAGGATGTCTGGGAAGCCATTGAATATTGTGGTAGGGGGTAGTAATCTGAGAGGAAGACCAAGGAACAGATGGCTGAAGGGAGTAAGGAGGAGTGTGGAGGAGAGAGGAAAGGAATGGGCCAAGGTAGAGGGAGAGAGGTGGTGGGAGGAAAGGAAGTGGTGGAGAGGGTTATGTTACAAATAGGACCAGCCAGTGTCTGAAAGCTGTTAATTATGATGATGATGATGATTTTCGTGAATAATTCTGAGTGTGTTTTTTTAGTCTTCCGTATTTAACATGTTTTCTGAACCGAAAGACTATATCAGCACTTTACTTACAGATTTACTTAAATCAATAACACACACATCACTTAGTACCCAAGTCATTAATTTATTATGTGAAAGGGAATGTCTCAATTCTACTAATATATATTTTTCAGCAATTCCGGAAATTTAGACCAGTTCTCTCACTTAAGTAGGCAGAGCCTGAGCTAAGGTGTCATATATCTTAAGCATAGTTTATTTTTTATGGATAGTGCTTGGATCACAAACAAAAAATGTAAACTTAATTTTGAAAAGAGGTAGAAACTAGCCGTATTGTTGTTTTAAAACAACTTTGCGTACGTTCGCTTCGTCGTACATCCTAATTTTCCATCACATCCACGGGAACCTATTCCAAGTTAGCAACTTCCTAAATTAGACTCGACGACAATTGAGAGACGCCAAGGGGAAACTTCAGACTCTCGTCCAAAACTATTAGGTACCGAACGTAGGGGAGGATTCTTGCGTAGTACGTCCGGCCTCCCCTTTTCGGGCAATCTGTTCGTGTAGCGAGATATTTTAAACCCCACCCTCATTACTTATTTTTTCAGCTTTCATAAGTCTTGGAGGGTTCACAGAGGGGCAAAGGGGGTGATTGTTAAGAGTAAATACTGTGATGTATATTCCATTGGGAAACTCATTGGAAATACCAAGCTCTCTTAATATGTCTTGGCCGGTCACTTTACTACTAGGAAATATTCCTCCGTATCTTATGGTCGAGTTGTAAATTTGCTTCATTCGGCTCGAGTGAGAAGTAATTACTAATTGGAAGACGTCCCACTTATAAGGTTTAGAAATCAACATAAAGTACGGTTTAAATTATAATAAAGTTACTATTTACTAGAACTCTTTGTTAAGTAGTTTATTAAATATCAGGTCAACTTTTAAATTTATGTTTTATTTCCACTCAGTAATATTGTGTTTGAATTAGAGACTATAACTTTATATGCCCTTTTTATTGAGATATTTTTTATATTGATATTAAATGTTTTCAAAAACTTTCCTAACAACATTTATTTTATTTTTCAGAAATATGCTAGTATAAAATTGTTTATGTTGCATTTAAACTGAAATGATTATATTATTAACTATAATTCGTTTCTAAGTCTGTCTATGAAAGGTTGAGTATAGCAATATTACTTAACCTAACAAAACCTAATTTTGGTCAACAAATGAAGGGTTAGGTTTAGTCAGGTAGAACTACTTGGTAGTAGGGCCTAAATAATGTTTCTGTCAATTAAGTCTATTAAATATGAGTGGATAAAGGGAGAATAAACTAAACCCAAATCATTTTTACTAAATAAATTAAAACATTTCTGTTTACAGTATATTTTTAGTGAATACAGAAGTAATTTTAGACATAAGCGTCCCCTTATTTTATCCTTGGCCTACTTTAAGATTTGTGTCTTTTGAGCTGCCTACCCTGGAAAAACCCACACTAGGTCATGGCTGAAAACGGGCTTGTGCAAATAAATACAAAATCTTTTAAGTGAGTGAACAAAGAATGGGGCAACTCTTGGATAGCTCAGTGGTTAGAAAATTCACATACTAAGCCAAAGGTTCTGGTTTAGATCCCCGTGTCTAGTTGTCATTTTTTAATTTAGAGAATTTGATATTTATGTGTGACTATAACTGTAATTATCAAATATATTAGCTTGGCTATTTAATCCAACCATATTAAAGGTTTGCTCTTGTGACTTATTAGTGCATTCATTAATAATGTCAGTTTAAACGGGAGCTGACTCCATTTCAAAATAAAGGATGATTCAAAGTATATAGTTGAAAATATTGGTATAAAACATACATTACCTTTAGATGAGCCAGTTATAAATTGTTGTATGAATGGGGTTTTGAATTTTGTGTGTGTTATTTTCAAATAACATAATATTAAACACGATTTACAATGGCTCGTTACTCTCTTAGTAATCACTTTCGGGAAAAAACCATCCATATATCTCCTACATATTTTTTCATAAGGAATCAGGTCCTGGTGGGTTGGAGACCAATAATGACTCATCTTGTATGTATAGGGATATACTTGACGAGTTTGGTGCTATTCCCAACTGTTTCAAAACTCTGCTGGATAGTCGTATTTGTCTCGTTCATTCTCACAGTAGGCTGAGTCCACACTAATGTAACAATAGATTTTTCCTTATAAAATATTTAATACCTCAAACTTCATCAAAGCACAACACAGGATGGTTGTGCCAGAAATTTTCCAAGTATTAGTTGGGCTCAACCAATTTCCAAATGTTTTGTGAACAATCGAGCGATTATCAATATTTTTTCTTTCACTCCTATGATATTTGAATTAAAGCTGTGATTGTTTTTCAGTTCTTCATCACCAAATTTCATGAGCCACTAACTGTAGTTACTTTCAAGTGTCCGTAAATTATTATTAAACTTGGTAATTTTAAATTCCATCATGTGCCGAGAGTATTTAGAGATGAGCTTCTTTTTTATTTATCACCCGCTGTTCAGGTTACACGTATATGTGAGAATCCCACGAATGAGGTCGGAATGAGGCATTTAAGAGGTAATCTACCTGAATTTGTGTGGAAGGGTAGTGAGATTGTTTTTAGGAACGATTAGACTAGGGATGATTTAAATAAAAATTACCCCAATTAAAGATCACAAATTAATATTTAGTATTAATTTATTCCATACCGGTACATTATTTCTGTTTATCAAAGACTGAAACTGACGATACAAAATGTAAGTTTATTTGGAGTTACTAGTTCATCTCCAACTCTTTGACTGCGCTAGTGTTTAACACACGTCCCCTCTGTTTGCCGGTATTATCACGAGTGTTTAACACACGTCCCCTCTGTTTGCCGGTATTATCACGAGTGTTTAACAAACGTCCACTCTTTTTTTCCGGTGTCATCACTAGTTTTTAACACACGTCCACTCTTTTTTTCCGGTGTTATCACTAGTTTTTAACACACGTCCCCTTTGTTTGCCGGTATTATCACGAGTGTTTAACAAACGTCCACTCTTTTTTTCCGGTGTTATCACTAGTTTTTAACACACGTCCCCTTTGTTTGCCGGTATTATCACGAGCGTTTAACAAACGTCCACTCTTTTTTTCCGGTGTTATCACTAGTTTTTAACACACGTCCACTCTTTTTCCGGTGTTATCACTAGTTTTTAACACACGTCCCCTTTGTTTGCCGGTATTATCACGAGTGTTTAACTAACGTCCACTCTTTTTTTCCGGTGTTATCACTAGTTTTTAACACACGTCCCCTTTGTTTGCCGGTATTATCACGAGCGTTTAATTAACAAACGTCCACTCTTTTTTTCCGGTGTTATCACTAGTTTTTAACACACGTCCCCTTTGTTTGCCGGTATTATCACGAGTGTTTTTCCAATGTCTGCCACGGGGGCTTCTTGCAAACATCATCGCTTCCCCTTGGGTGACTTCCCTTCTTAAAACTAAATCGGCCAAGGTTGCTTTCACAGTAACTTAAAAAATTATATCTCAGTTCGGGGAAATCTTGTACAATTTGTCATATTGTTTACTACAAGTTTTTAACTATCATAAATATAAAAAATAAAGTGTATATATGTATTATACTCTTATTTTAGAAAATGGGATCAAATTAAGCTATAGTATATCCTTCAATAAAACTAATAAATCTTGCTAAAGTTAACCTGAAATATGTGTTATGCTTCAATATAACTATTGACTGCATCCAATGCATGGCTTAGAATCTTCGTTGACTAATCCTATAGGAGCAACTTGGCTTATACAGGTTAATCCAAAATTCACGAGCCCTGTTTTTTCAAGGACATTTCTTGCAGAAGAACATGGGAAATGAACATGTTGTTTATATGAATGGCAACACTGTGATGTTGGCCGGGTGTTGTTCAGTCCTTGAAACACACATTTGAGAGTGTAATCTAATTTTTCACGAGCAGAGCGAGTATTCATTTTGTAACATTATTTTTATGGCCAATTCGTAAATGAAATGCCAACAATTATTTGTGAGTACAATCACGCGCGTCGAATAAATCCACAATATTACGAATTGTACACCGTTTTCATGAAACAGACATTGTGAGTGACATGAAGAGTTCTGGACGGCCTTCTAGTCCAAGTTATCGATATTTGAATAAGTTTAGGCAGAGCTTAGAACGGTTACCCAGGAAGTCCCTAAGAAGATTATCACAGCAGACTGGGTTGAGCTATGGAACAACGCAGAAGGTGTAAGAGGCGGCTGAAACTTGTGCCTTATAAAGTTCACACATTTCAAGAACTCAACGAACCAGACAAAGCGAAACGATTGCTATACTGTGAATGGTTCCGAGAACTTGTGACCATGACAATACTGGCTCAGTTTTTTGTTGATCGTGTGATTTCTAAGGGCTTATGGCCACCTTATTCCCTAGACCTAACGCCGCCTGATTTTTCCTTGTATGTAAACAACCATTGAACCTTGGCTGAACTGAAAACCAACATTGAGAGGTGCACTGCAACCAGGCAATAATTCGTCGTGTGTCTAGAAATATGGTTCAACGAGTGAATTTGTTTTAATGAGAAGGAGGATCACACATTCAACACCTTCTGTGATTTCCTTATGATTTATTGTTGGGTTTACATGGTTTACATTATATGTATATATTATATGGTACAAAATAGAAATTTTTTCTTTAAGTTGCGTGACTTTTGGATCACTCTGTATTACGACAGCTGAGTTATTCTATCTTTTCTTCAAGCTAGAGGTCAATGTCTTTTAAAATGGAACAGGTAGTTCGAAGAGTGAGTGGTAGTTGCGATATAGTTTAAGAAGATATTTATTTTGAATTTTAGGGATTCAAACCAAAACACGGCCAAACTATTCCCCGTTCAATTAATTAAATGCTGCGTCGATATGACTATATTCGTGCCTTGAAACCAGCACACAATGAAGTTTAACTTTATTTGTGTGTAGTCTAAAGTAATATACAAAATCAATTGTTTTTATAATAAACGGGTATTTAAAATAAATAAATAATAAATATTACTTTTCGTTAAACTTGAACATTGGTATCTGTCAAAGAAGCACTTTTTACTTTTTATCGACACCTCGGAGAGAAAGTATTGTGATTGTGAAAAAATTCTAGCTTGAGATTTTGATAAATGTCGATGATTCATGAACCCTGAAACAAAAAAGAAATTGTTTTCGCGATAACGTCTGTCTGTCTGTACCTCAAGCTAGAGCCGAAACTATTTTACATATTGGGCTATAACTTAGTATCTGAGACTTTTTTGGAATTAAATGCCCAACCCAAAATTTAAGATTAATTTACTGAAAGTCAAAAAAAGAAAAATTAATTTTATCGAAATTTGCTCTAACGATATTTATTAAATGTTATAGCCTAAATTAACATTGTTTATCATTATAAACAAAATGTCAATTCTCATTTTATCATAATGGCTTTGAGGGTATCTTAAACGATGGAATTTTTTTTAAATTTTCATCATTTCTTCATTACTATTTGAGGTAAGAAATCTTATCACTTTAAAGTTGTTGTACTATTAAAGGTACAAATCTTTTATTTGAAATATTGTTTTATGAAATCAATAGTTTCTGAGTTATAATCAAATATATATATATATGATTATAACTCAGAGATTATTATATATATTGTTTCATTCAGGTCTTTGAAAGTGAATTTAATTATTATGCTCTTTGGCGAACAAAGATATTTCTCTTTTCTCAATTTTTCTATATTATTATTATTATTATTATTATTATTATTATTATTATTATTATTATTATTATTATTATTATTATTAACACCGGGTATTACTACCCGTTAGGATTCTACTCACTTATGCTAATTTGTAATGGTAGTGTGATTGTGAGATGAAATGGCGGACCTACAGTTTACCGTGTGATCCGAACCCCGGTGGAGGCCTGGCATTCCCCACATTCACAAGATATGATTAATACATGTCTGGTCAGAGCTGAAGGAGGGGTTTGGCAATAAGATAAATCTGTGCAGGGACCGAGGATTGAAACCCGGACTCACAACACAGAAGTCCGACACGTTACCCCTAGACCACCAGACCCCCTAGTCTTTTTTTCTATAACAATGTTCCTAGTTCCTAATGCCATAGAGAAAGTAACATTGTATAGGCCTATTATTTCATTTATGTTCTTTGGTATAATGTTTCTACAACAATGTATAGACCTATTATTTAGTTTGCAAAATCTTATGAATGTTTACTATGTATATTTTAAGATGAAAGCAAGAGAAAGTTTGTGCAGAGCACCGTATCACTTATTTACTCTATAATGTAAATAGGAACCAACACAACTATAAAAACAAAGGACTCTATGGTAGTTAATTAATCCATAATTTCTCTTTTGATTCAAGGTTGAAACATATGTTGTATTATTTCTCATTGGTTTTGAAAAGCAAATATAATATAAACGAATCAAAATGTTTGACTAAAATAAGTTTTTTTTATTTTTTGTGATTTATACTTTTTTTAAGGTTTTGGATTTGTGTGCACCTGATAAGTGGTTCCTCTACCACTTCTACATATTTCCGATTTCTAGCTCATTGGGAAGTATGATTAAAATTTAAATTAACTTAGTGAGCAAACCTGTTCTTCGCTTGTCCATTTCCCAGATCAGACAAACACTCGTCCAGTTTGTGTTTTGGGTAAGAAGTGGAGCTGCTCAGTTCATGCAATAGCCACTCCATCAACTCTTGAATCAGATGAGTTTTTTTTTCTTTGCCCTGTCTATGAAATGGACTAGCGAAGAAGCCAGTTCAATAATTGAGCAGAAATTTGCAAAATTCATGAAAAAGCAAAATTTACTTTTGGGATATAACATATGCACAACACACTTTGGTGGCCGCGTTATATAACACGCTACTCTCGCATTGGACTAGATTGCCGAAGACAGAGTGATCGGGGTTCGATCCCAGTCGGGTGCGCTGCGGCTGGTTTCCCTAAATGGTTTTCCAACCTCAACGCAAGTGAGTGTGCTTTCCTCTCAATTAAACTTTTCTAATCCCTGAGCTATTATTAGTGTAAGTAGCACATAGGCGTATAATTTGAACGGACAGTAAGTAAAACGTGGTTCTAAGAAAAAATCATATACACAAAATTTAACTCCCAAACGCTTTACTTTAATATCTCATTATTTTATGATAAATTACCTTAACATCAGAAGTGCTGGTGATAAAGTTTTTATAGCAAATTTGTATCTACAATAAACAAATATATTCTATAAAAGTTTTATCATAAGACTCATTTCTTGGAAAGACCCCTAGTAAGATGTTAAACCATTCTGCAAATATACCATTCTCTTTATTATTGGTGGTATTGGAGAGGGCGGGAAAGGTTTGGGTTCTGATGGCTACTCGTTTTGAAATCTTGCGCGGTTTTTACTAAGCGCCATAAAACTCTAACACGTTCTAGAAGCCCAATCGATTTTAAATCACATAAGTTTAAAAAACATTAATTTCCTTTTCGTGACCACTAGACATTCAGCGTCACTCATGGCTTAAGTTTTGTCGTCAACTCCAATCCATTTGTCCCCAAGCTAAGATTTACCAATATATTGTTTTTATGAGATATTTTGATACGTAGTTTTGAAATATATATGTTATTTAAAATAGTTTGTTTTAAAATAACTTCTAAACAAAATAATACGTTAATAAAAATCAGATTCATACATTAATTGAAATTTAATAATCACCATTAACTGTTCATTAATGTTTTAATTGAAAACATACAATGCAATTCATTATAATATGGTAGAACTATTGTTTATATCCAAACTTTATTTTGCAATATAGTAATTATATGAATCTTAATTTATTATTATTCTTAAAGTATTTACTCCAATAACAAACTACAATAATATAATCACAAACAAGTAATTAATCTCACTAGTTATTTACTTTTCAATAAATTTAACTGCTTTGAACAATCACTAAGCATTGAAGTGTAGTTAATAAACTATGGTCATTATTAGTTTTTAAAACATTCATATCAAAGAAAGCTTATTAAAATTAAAATTAAAACATTTTTAATATGAATGCAATTAAAAACTTTCAAATTTGTTTTTACTCGATTACAATGACAGGGCTCATACTTTTTCTTCACTATGAAATTCTCTTCTTTATCCAGGTTTTCCAAAAGGAATTCCCATTTTATTAAACACTATATATTTAAGAAGCATTAGAATAATTAAATAGTATTTTTCAAAATAGTCTAATTGTGAAATAATACAGTATATGTAAATGGGGTGTAGAATAAGTACTTGAGAGAAATTAATTTGTAACCCAATGTTTCTGGGAATGTTCTGGGAAGTTATCTCAAAGGGACAATATTTTTTACGTCCTTTGAAAGTTTGCTATTATAGGCCACACTGTGGTTTGATAAATGTCATACCAGGGGCGAAAAGAAAGTATTGACTTTTCTCGGATTTATACAGAATATACTACATAAAGCTTTATTTTAAATATAACAAATTGGTATATATGGATTCATTTTCCTAGCCGTTTTTGGAAATTCTCTGTTTTCTCTCCATATGTTTTTTTAGATACATAATATTCAATGTGTTTTTCCAAATTTCCTGGTATTATACAGTAGCCCCAGGTCTTCTTTGGTGCAGTGTGACAGCTCACAGCTGACAGTTGACGGCTTTGAAAAGTTACCAGATCAAATTGTGTATCCCTACACCGAACCATATGATCTGTAAAAACATGTGTTTAGCAGCTGTCACTTCTGACAGACAAAATTTAGTTATATACCTAAATGTTGACTGTCAGAAGTCGGTTGTGAACTGTCAGTCAGCACCAAAGAAGCCATGGGGCTGGAGGTGTTGTAAACCCTGAATAAGATGGCTGTTAGAGCTAAAATAATCAGATATTTTTTTCTTTTACTGTTTGTTTAGAGTTTCTCATGTTATGAAAACTAAAGTTCACCATCTTAAGGATGTTGCTTACCTGTGACGTAGTCACAAGTCGAAATATGATCTTACATGTTAATTTATTTAAGTTTTATTCGATGAATTTTAAATACACAACCTTAAAACAAAAATTTTAATTTCTTTAATAATCCTAGAAATAGTTTTATACTGCCAAATAATTAAATCTTCGATCTTGAAGTATTTTTATGGCATTTTTAAAAAACCATTTAAAACAATTCTTCTTAGTTTTTTCACAATAATGGCCTAAAGAAGTCTCCCTGCCAAGATATAGATTAAAAATGGCCACGAAAGCGTATATCTATCTTGAAAAGGAAACATGATAAATACATTTATTTGTAAAGCAAGTCAATACTTTCTATACCTAAATGATAATGTAAGTGGCCATCCTCGTTAGTAGAAAAGGGGAAGTGATATAATTAGGTAAACTAGAGGCTTTACAGGATAATTTCTATCACGTATATTGGCGTATAAGTGTGATATTTCTTAGCAAGCATACGTGCGTCAAATTAAGATGCAACCTGCTTCGCAAATATCTTCTAATTTCCCAAGTTTTCAACTTCATTAAGAGAGCTTCCATGTCTCACGCCACGTGTTTTCCCTCCTTCAACCACAAAGAACACACTGGCGTTAGTCTTTCCCCAAGAAACGTTCAGTGGCTCCAAGAGGATGGGGATCTTCCGTTGTTGTCTTCGTATAAAATAGAACACATTGATTCTAATGGGAGGTGGCCACACTGGAGCGAGCGCGCGCGCTTGAAAGATAGAACTGTTTCTATTTTTCAAGCGCGCGCGCTCGACCCGGTACAGTCTAGTTTACAGGCGCTAGGCAATATTATTGTATGTTGGTTCATTGAGTGCTGGGAAACTTCTCATTTTGACATGATATTTGACTTTTTTCTATCAGTGATAGATTTAACACACTTGCTATTAATGGCCTAATTTAATTGGTAAGACCATAAATATATGTAAGCCCGATATGTTACAATACTTCAATATTATAATCAAAGTAGGCCTTTACAAATAATAATCACCATTAGTTTGGAGAGTATGAAAAAACCACAACAATAAATAAGTTTTAAGAATCACCTTCAGTTCACTGAGCCTTCGAACCTTTATCTCCCAGTCAAAAGCTATGGAGTGCAATGTACCATTCCGCCACTGGTGCGGCTAATCTGATTTTAAAACACTTCAGTACATTAAAAAAAATTGTTGTAAGAATTTTCGAGGAGCAGAGATGTACCAAGTGTCTTTGACAGATACATCTTCTCTAATGAACTAGGGTCTGCTAATTAAGCGCTCGCTCGCTCGCTCGCACGCTTGTCAGTCTGGCCGAACCCTAAGTCGTATGAGGAGTTAGACTCGAAGGGAATCAGGGAAGACTCTCATCGGTGAACAAGATATTTAGTGTCGTCACACTCATTTGTATTGGTTTGGCTTGGACAAGGAGGTCAGGGTTGTAAGGGATGGGTGCTCTAGGGTGTTACTTCAAAAACCATTTTCAACTTTCCTCCACTTGAATCCAGGCACATTTCCCCAGAATTATATATTCCATATTCCTAGTTTATTAGCGTAAATAAGATACAGGATGCACCGTAATATGTGGAAGAGACTTCAGTGGGGTACAGGGGACACAATAACAATTAAAATAAATGGTACGGCGCACCGCACAGATTTTCTCTCTCTTTCTATAAACTCGTAAGATTTCTGAACGGAATAATGTAAGAAGGCAAGATTGTCGTCAAGATTCATCAACATTTCTCTTTTAAATCTTATATTTTTAAATAATTAATGTCCTCATTTGTATGTTTGGACCAATAAAAACGAATAATAATGGGTCCACAAGGGTCAAAACTTCGTATTAAAATTTCGATTTCCGGTTAAAATTTTAACATTGTATTAGTTGTTGCACATCTTCAAGTCATTGCATTAATATTTAATTATTCATTTATACATTTGACCAATAAAAAAATGTAAATATTGACTATTGAGTCTAAAATGGAGATAGATCATTGCTGAACAAACGTTTCTCCTAGGAGGTTTAAGGAAGAATAACATACTTTTTTTAGATACTTACTTATATTTAATTACTCTATGGCATTGGAGAATTATTGTGTTAAAACTTAAATAGTATATGTTTATAACTAAAGCTCACAAAATTGTATTAATATATTTGCAAATATCCCAGAAACTTGCTTTTATAAAAAGATATGTCAAATAAATGTTTTTATTTTTAATAGTTCTACAAATTTACAATGATAAGTTGCTTAGTATCTCAAATAGTTGTGGAGATACGGAAATTAACGCTTCTGTAAAGTACCCTAAATATAATTTTAATGGGAAAATGAAAATAGCCAGTTTATTTATAATCTTTATCAACGCCTAGATACGAGTTTTAATCAAAATCGTTGGAGGAGATTTTGAGAAAACCTAATTTTTCTCTTTTCACCCCTTATAGATCAACTCTTAATTTTAAGTTTTAATAGACACACAGACAGACAGCATTGAAAAGACTATTTTTTAGGGTTTGGGGGGGTCATGAAACGTCGACATTCATTAACATTTCAGGTTAGATTTTTTTACGGTTGCAATACTTAAACTTTATGTCCAAAAAGTTAAAAAAATATATATATAATTGCGTATAGATTGAAAGTTATTGATTTTATAAAAATATGTTTCGGGTGAAATATTTGTATTATAAATATAAATATATATATATATATATATATACATATTTGTAATGCTAAGTAATTTCATATCTCAAATAGTTTTGGAGATATTATAAAAAAAAAATTTAATTTACGCATCAGACCGGAGCCCTTAAAGCCATTTTGCTGATATATTGAGAGTATCCATTTTATTTGTAATATTTATTAATGTTTATAAATGAGATTTAATTAAAATCGTTACAGCCGATTTTGAGAAAATCGACATTTTCTCTTTTTGCCCTTCAGTAAACTACCCTTAATTTTAGTGGTAGATATCCAATTCCAAAAAAACCTCGGGGCAACCCCATGAAAACCCTAGATCTCAAGTTTTAGCTCAATCGGTAAAATATTTTAGGCTCTAGTTGGAGGTACAGACAGACAGACATACAGACGGAAATTCAAAAACCACTTTTTCGGATTCAGGAAGTCGTGAAACGTCAAGATTCATCAAAATCTCCAGTTCGATTTTTTTGACGTTCACAATACTTTCTCTACCTGTAAGATAGAGAGAAAGTAAAAAGTTTATGAAAACATGTGTTTCATTTGACCTTGTTTCCAAGTTACAATCAAATGATTGCTCTAAACTGTTTGTATAGCATAGTCGATATCTCTCGACCTGTTGCCTACACAGAAATAAATCTACTTGTTTTAAACATGGAACTTTATGTGTAAGGCCTATTTACAGTTCTGACTGGAGAACGGTGATCTTGGTTACTGACTGAGTTCATTCCATGACGCGTACGTATATTTTTCTAGTACTAGAATGGAAGTATGTTACTACGTTAAATTACTGACGTCATAAAATTTAGCAGTAGTAATGAAACTTACCCATTTCTTAATGTAATAAAACCTCTTGTGTGTTGGAATAAAGCAAGTAAAGTACTGTACTGTTGTTTATCCTGTATCGATGTTTGATATTTCATAACCGAATGGGAGGAAACATAGGAGATAATGGA
Organism: Timema poppense; assembly: GCA_902141375.1. Lineage (NCBI taxonomy): Eukaryota > Metazoa > Arthropoda > Insecta > Phasmatodea > Timematidae > Timema > Timema poppense. The sequence continues at coordinate 97,086 of CABFOV010000462.1, forward strand.
ATCATGGTCTACTAGACCTAGCCCAAAAGATTAGTTCAAATTTTTTAAAGTAAACATTTTATAGTTTTTTATAATATTTAACTGTAACACTAACGATAAATCCCAATATTTGATTGCTTATGGGCCTAATGTTCAAGAAGATCTATATAACCATGTGCAATGAAACTTTGAGGATACGTTGATATGAACTTTAAGCTTTCACAGAACACTTGTACATGATCTCACAATTCATATTGTTTCAGCTTTCCACTAACATAATCTTCCATTTTTCCATTTAAAACAAAACGAACGCTAAATATTACAAACTTAATTTAAAACTTCACTTAACTCAAACATATTGAAAAAAATAATATATTTTAGTGCAAGATAAGGAAATTATTCAGAGCTCACAGAATGGTGTTCCTTGGCAGGAATGGATGAAGCCACCCTTGCTCAGAGTGAGTAGTTTCCATTAAGCATGGAGTAGAATTTGAATTATCGTTAATTTTGTAGTCCTGGCTGTAAATCTTAGACGAGAATGAAGTATTCCCACTTTCATGTAAAAATATCCATTTATTGGTTATAGCCAATCTGACTAAACCATCTACATCTTAATGGTAAAGTATACGTTATTGACTGAGAAGACTTTAAATATAACACTACGACCTGGATTGTGCGGGACGTAGGCAAAATATGGTGACATGAGTTTCCGGCCACTCCATTACAGACATGTTTTGTAATCAGACTTACGTAAGAGTTTCATGTAGCACCAAATATTGTTTCTTTATACAGATTTTGTCATTATTATTATTATTATTATTATTATTAGCACCGCTTCTTACTAGCCGTTCGGGTTATACGCACTTACGCTAATGTGTAATGGTAGGGTGATTGTGAGATGAAATGGAGGACCTACAGTTTAAAGTGGAATCCAAACCACGGTGGAGGCCTGGCATTCCCCACATTCACAAGATGTCATGTCAGAGGTGAAGGAAGGGTTTGGTAATCAGATAAATCTTTGCTGGCACCGAGGATTGAACCCTGGCCGCCAGCACAGAAGTCTGACACCTTACCCCTAGACCGCCAGGTCTCCCCAGATGTTGTTCAAACCACATTCTTTACCATGGAATAATGAAATTACGTGAAATTGAATCACAACCAAGATCGTGTTTATAAACCAAAATTACTGGAGCTATGCCTGAATTCAAGACAAAACAAAAATCCATGCCTGTATTCTTATAGGCCCTACCTCGATTTTTCTCATAGGCTATGAGCTATTACCGGTTAGTTAAATGCCTGGTAGTTTTGAATGAATGCTGCATTCTACAACCCCAAACAGTACTGGTACAAGCTGAAAACTAAACAGTTAAATTTTACTAATATGACAGGCTTCGAATCCAAGTTGAATGCACTAAGTCATGTTGTTGCACATGTAATATATCACTGTAGTTTACTTATTTTCTCTTTAAAAATAATTTGAGTGTACTTCCTTTTAAACTATCCTATTCAATTTTTATCTCTAAGCCAAGACTTGAATTCCAAATTCTGCGCCAATGGCAGCCAAGAGTAGTGAAAATAAAATGATATAAAACTATTCAGACACCTCAGTAGATAAAGCGATTCACGTTATACTTCTAGAGAAAGAATATATTATTATATAAACAGTACACAACAACATTACGCCAAGTAATGGGGCATAAAGATGACTAGGAAGCTTTTTTATGACTTCATCTTACAAACTATTAAGGTTATGTTATACACATATATGATAATTATTCTAATGGGGGTAGATATGAGGAAGGAAGCATTTTAAAGGAAATCCGCACACATTTTCGTGGAAGGAAAGTGAGAAACTATTGAGGAAAAACCACCCTCAGTAGACACGAATGAGTTTCAAACCTCGATCTCTCCATCATAAGCAAACCAGTATAGTACAGGAAAGACGCCTTAGACCATTCGGACACAGAAACTGGTGATTGTGAATTTTAACCGTAAGTAAGAATATAAGCTATTATTTGAAATTTATGGATGAGTTAATGGGTAGGTTTGGAATGAAGTTAAATACTTAAACATTAGATAACACATTACATATCATCATAGTGAATGTATGGTGGGTTTTTAAATGAGGCAAAGTTATTTAATAATGTACTAGTAGTTGGATGGCCCATGTGTTCCAGTTTGAACTTTGCCCCCCACGTGGAGTGTGTGTGTATTGTGATGATTACGTAAAGTTGTCGCTATCTGATGGATTGTTACGCAATGTTAATATCGCTCTCTGATTGGTTGTTAGGCAATGTTGTTTTCGCTCTCTGATTGGTTGTTACGTAATGTTGTATCGCTCTCTGATTGTTTTTCCCTCTCTCCCTGACACCCTTTCAGTGGTTTATTATTGTCTCATTTGTTTGTTATTTATGTCTGGGTAGGATTCGGTAGGATGTAGGAGCTTTTATTAGTGTGAGGGAGTTTATTGTCGTAGGATTGGAACGGGGCGTTATAGTTTATTTATTTATTGGCGTACAGTCCACGGCACCGGGAGATCCTACCTCGGCATCGCTAGTAAGCGCTGGGTGCATCTTTTCTAGACGGCCGCTTAGCGAAGAGTATGAAAGGTGGTTCCACCTTCCTTAGACCCCTTTCACTTCCCCTCACTAACCCTCCTTAGAGTTATGTGTCACAACCCCCTCCTCCACCCCTATGTGGTAATGGGTTTTCCCTGATGACAGGCACCAGTTTGGTGGGTCAACAAAACAAGCCAGGACAAGAATAGGTCGTGACTTTGAATGACGTCGCAATGGGTTTTCCCTGGCGATTGGCACCAGTTTGGCGGCTTAACAAGACAAGTAGAGACAAGAATAGATCGTGACCTTGAAACCGTGATCTAGTGCAAGAGGTCCTTGAACCTGTTCATATTTCGTGACAGATTGACGGCTTGACAAATAGAGACAAGTATCAACATGTAAGGGAGACAGAAAGGTTTTGCATAAATAAAACACGATATTACAAAACATATAGTTATTAAACATTAAAGGTTTTACAGATATATATTAAATATTTCACATACATCATACATAGTATTTATTTTACAAATTTACAGGAATGCCTCATATATTCGTTCATACGTTTTTTACAGTGTAACTTAGATTCGTTAGTAAAATTGTTTTTAGTTTAAAATACAGCATGTAAAAGTCCAAACCAGCGACTTTATATATATAGTAGGTATAACTGTTAGGATCCAGGTTTCTGATGTGCGTTTCTACCGTAGGCTGTTCGAGATCGATGACATACACTGATTCTGTTAGCGTGTCGCATAAATCCCGACGAGTGTGTCGATCAAATCGTTGCAATATCATTCGATGGGTGTTGACCACATATTCCGGTGGTCGACGGAAAAGTCGATGAGGTTCCACACATAACAAAGACGCGCCCAGCTAGGTGCTAGGTAGGCGACCCGATTGAGTCCAGCGTCTTGATTCTCGCTGATGACGACCATAGGGTCATCGCACATGCCTCTCAGAGATATTTCATGATTAATCAGATTACTCTTCTGAGGAAGTTGCGTGTTGCTGAAAAACTTTGATATGACTGACTTCTAGCTACCCATTTCTTGCCACTCTGTACGGTTAAACACCGCACAGTTCCCTCCGCATTTTTCTAGATTGACATAGGATATAAAGTTGTTCTTGACGCTAATGCCAACGATTACTCGGTTGGCGTCGACTTCGTTCAGCGGGAACAAAGTGTTGTAAATACTGATGATGGTGAGCGGCCTCGCCGGCTATTCTTTGCGGTTGCAAGCGTCTTGACCACCCATAATGTTTGTTCGATTTAACGACTGTCATGGTTATGGCCGGTACGCTGTTGGAACGTTCCTTTAATAGGCGAACGCTGATTGTACGGAGCCTCTTGAGGGGTGGCAGGACCCTACAGCCTTTAAAAATGTGTTGCAATAACTAACCACTTTAGCGTCATTGTCTGCATGACTGGTGGGTGAGAATAAGGTTATGAATGTTTTCATCAAAATGTTCTGGGCACGATAGAGAAGTTACATGGGACAGTAATGGCCGCAACCGTCTGAGGCGATACTTTGAAGCTGTAGCATGCTATGAGACGTGCGGGAAGTGTTTTGGCGTATAAATGCCAGATGAGATATTATACGGGTTGGAAAATCATAAATGTCAAAATATTTTCCCACATTGTTTTTGTCAATAAATTTGGTGACCCAATGTGTCCCAGGTGTGGTGTGGGGATCAATGTTAATGACGAGAAAGGCAGGTCACGCTATTCTTGCGGATATATGGTCAAGAGGGAAAATACCCGACCATACAGAACGGAACGACGGGTTTGTTTTTAGTGCAAGTCTTATGGTATGCGTGTCCATTTTCAATCATCCAATCTTGACGTCCCCAAACGATGGAGTCCGAACAGGAAGTCCATACAGAACTATGTGCCTTGCACATGGTACGGCCCAATTTAAGTGTTTTCAAAGACGAATAACCTTTGCCATACATATCTATGACGGGAGTAGGCATGCATTTGATTAGAAACATTTATTTTCTGCCTTCCTTGACGTAAACTGTTTCTGCACGGGAGATGAGGGATTCGCGAAAGCTGTAATCCACATAACCGCTATCCTAGGGAATACCGTGCAGTTTGTTGACGACATAGTTGGCTTGCTTTTTAGCGGCGGCTGAAAGTTCCTAGAGAGCGTATGGGGTTTTTACACACAATGATGAAGTTATGTACCACATACAGATAAAACACTCAGTTCCTTAACGATATACTTTTTGTCGTCGACGAAGCTCTGGAAATCCACAATGACGTCCATGATTTAAAAGGCGAGTGTAAGGGGCGGAATGCCGTTTATATTAACTCCTATAATCGGTCACAACGTGTCTGTCCTTGTCGATGGTGATAATTTTGGCAAATTCCCCTTACACGATACAGTTGACGGTTTCGTTGAGAGCTCTGGTTAAGCCCAATTCGATGTTCATAGAGCCATGCCTCATCAAATTCAAGTGCGGTGCCTAGTGGGCGGACAGATTAGGTGTGAGATCAAAAGCCAAGAGACGATATCACTTAGGAAAAGCTTCCCATATGATGTCACTACCTTTCTTAATGAATTGGATACCCGTTCCAGAAAACAGTGTGTGGTAGGACATGGCATAGTTGCTGTTTGAAATATCGGGCTGTAGCGGTTTCGACGGCACTTGTTCCTCGTCCAAATACAGCGATATAAGGTTGATGCCATAGGTTTGGAAGTTGAACGGGCTTTTGGTTGCGTCTCCGTTGAACATAGCGTTTGATACAAATCCAACGACGCATTGTTTGGATAACTGTCCGGTGAATACGTTGTCAAGAGATTTCCCTTGCACACCCGTCGGAATAGTGAGTGTTTTTACTTCCACGCGGGGGATGGGATACTTTGCGAGACTGACGTTTAATGCCTTGGCATCTGCCAACGGTATAGAAAGTGCTTCAGCGATGTGAACCTTAAAGTGAGTGAGTTCAGTGGCGGCCATAAGACTAAACACGTCTCTGGAATGGAAAAACTTGATTCTGAGATCAACTCCATTCAAAATGTATTTCTCTTGATTATAAACGTCACCGTGTAGATACCCCAAAAGATCCACCGTCTTACTTTTTGCGGTGAGATTGCAACGGGCCTAAATCCCTCGTTGCTGGCATTAGCCTCCTCAAAGTTTCTGGGACTGTCTGCGAACCACAGACAAAAGTCAAATGTGTTCTTTTGGATACACTGTTGTAATTGAGTAGCGTCTAAATGTACGATATATAAGCATATGTGTTGATGAGTGGTGAGATTAGTTTTTTGTTTAATAACACAGCCACCTGTGAGAATAGCGAATGCAACTATTTGTTGACAGGAGCTATTTTATCCACCTCCGTGAACACACCACCTTCGGGTTTAATGATGGCTGCCCTGAGATAGAGCATATTCTGTGAAAGATCAATATATAATTTGACTTGTCCGATAACGTTAATTTCGATGGGCGAATCATCGGTGAGGGAAGAGACAGATTTGTATTGGAGCCATTACCCACATTCAAGACTGGTTTACTTGGGTGGGACGGAGAGGGAAAGAGATCGAGTTCATTGCTATCAAACTCGCAGGACTTGGGATGTAGAAATTACATTTCAACTGAAAATATCTTCCGGTTCCTTCTTGACCTTTTTACGTCGGGCAACGACAGAATACTGATGTCGGTGCTTCTTACGACACCCTTCATAGCCTGAAACGGTCATCAGTGTGTCGAACTTATCCTCCGCCTTACGTTTCAGGTTTGTTCCAGCCTCACCGACATGGTGCCCTAGAGCCTATTTGAATGGACGACGCTGATTGGTAACGTCGGAGAGTACGTCGATATCTGTATGAAGCGCCTGTTTTCCTATTGCCTTAGCACGGCTTCTCAGCAACGTTACGACGCTCTTGAAAAGGCCACTGAAAAAACTTTCCATCCCGTGCTTGTGTTGATAGGGAACACCGTGGTAGATCAAAGTAATTCTTGTTCCAGCCTGTTTGATGTAGAATCTTTGGCAGGGACAGTTCATATTGAGCAGCGTCGAAAATGAAGTTTCCCAAACACTTTTTCAAACTCAAATGGTACAGGTTCACCGATGTCTGTTCTTATATTGATTTCCAGGCATTCAATTTCCCTTCTAAGTACGGGCACGTAGTGCAACAGATCATAGCAAACTCTCTTAAGTATGCCGTAGAAATAGTTTATGTTGTTGATATCAACGATACGTAGAAGTTGTGACACAATGTCGCACACAGTATGAGGATCGAAGATAACCGTGGAGATGTACATTTGCAGGGCAAGCCTAGTAGAATGTTGGCGACGTACGGTGACTTTAGGACTTTGATCAAATTAGTCTAAGGATCAAAACCAAGCTGTAGACTTACTTGACATGATAGAGTCAGCAGCTGTATTTTTTGAAAAGAAGAAACAATTTCTACTTTTATGTGGGGGTTTTTGTACTTGAATACAAATCCGGAAACCCCTTTAAACGCCTCTACTTCGTTTAGGTCATTGATCAATTCGTGGATAGTGCTGTAGTTTCCAGGAGGGTAGTGATTCTTGAATATTTATTCTACGGCGTTAACGACCACCCAATTGTACCATAAATTATTTTGGGCCTCTGGTACGGTAGTGAAAGACCACAGATATTGGAATTCGACGAGATCGACCTCCCACAGGCCTTCGAGTGTAAGACGGTATGGTAGCCTGATGAAATTCGCGATGGTTCTTTTCGGGGAAGATCACATATAGCTGTAGCTCAGAAAAGTGATGTAAATCTGATTTTTAATGGTAAGGCGCTAACTTAACTGGCAGGAATCCAACAATTAAACTTGGCGGGGTAAACTTTCCACTGCACGTTGTTTCTTTCTTCCATCTGAACCCTTGACAGATAGTATTTTATTAACTTTAAAAGTTTAGGGAAAACGTACGCGTTGCCATTCGGGTTCGTAAAACGTTTCCTCCACCTCGTCGTCGTCAAGATAGGTCACCCTGTTGACGACTGATTTTCGCAATACGACAATGCTGACTTTATTTATTCGCTCTAATTATTTAGTAGAACTTTTCCAACAACATTTTGGATTTGCTAATACGTACCATGTCATCGACTTTCATTTTTTGTTTTTATTCGAGTTTGGACGCTGTTTGTCGTACAGCCTATCTCTGACTTGAAGCACATTTGTTTCTGAAACGTTTGCAGGTGCCATCTTGATTCTGGAATGTTTTGCGCCATTGTAGGCGTCATCGAGATTTTGAAGGACGTCCACATACCGATACGTGCTATTTTTGGTAAAATAGTGCCACATGCGCCCTTTCAGAGTTATATTGAATTGTTCCACGAAGTTTGCCTTCACGTCCGGGTTATGAGTGGTATAGTAATGCACGCATCCTTGATTGAGAAATTCCGGACTAGATGTGCCGTGAGCTCTGAACCTTTATCCATCTGTAAACTTAGAGCTTTACGGCCGCTTTGTTTAAAGATATCCCAAAAAGTGTCACTCACGACGATCCCCGTCTTGGATGGAAGTGTCCTCGCCCAGGAAATCTTTCTAATTACGTCGATGACGGTGAGTAAATACACTGCACCGTAGTTATATTTTTTGATACTTCACATATCGTTGAGATAGGCTTGCCAGGGATCGTCAATGTTTGACACCACGTACTTGTTGCGTGAAACTTTTTTTATCACCGGATTGTGAAGAGTATAAGCATCTTGTACATGAAGCAATTCTTATGCTTTGTCTGAATCTTAATTGGACGCCTCTTTTAGTGACGCCACCATTTTAAACCTTGAAGGATGAGAAGGGCCGTAGTAGATGTCAGCTAAACGGGCCATTAATTTCGGAACGGCAGTCACCTGTTTTCGTCCACCCTTTTCAGTTTTTTTTTATTAGGGCATTTCAATGGTGTAAGTGGTAAGGGTACGGGCGTCATATCTCTAATGGGTACCAAACGTTTCAGATTTAAAATAAATTATTTAGGAACAATTAATTTTTGAAGTGGTGTGAGAAACTCTCTCCACACAGACGGCTCGCTGTGTCTTCTTTCTCTGACCAGATCGTTGACTAAATCCAAAATATTGGATTCATGGAAAGGCGTATCGTGAAAAGTCACTTCCCCGTTTTCGTCCCAAAAGATACCGCCTTGGTAATCAATATGTTTTAGTAAAGGTTCAGCTTTTTTAAGTGCCTATAGTGGTACAGTAATGGGTACAGCAGATATGGAAAGTACAGACACATCAGAGGTGGTCGTGGTGATGGTGGTTTTTTCAGGCAATGGAGGGTGATGACTAAAGTGCAGATAGCGATGTAGCACTTGTTGGTATAAAGTCTCTTTAGACTTGTCAAGTATTGATGTGAGGATTTTTTCCATTTCCTTGTCCAGCCAGGAGACCACTAGATTTGTGGCCAATGTCACTTTTTGATGGAGTTGTTCGTAATGGTGTTATGTTTCCGGGGACACCAATGCCAACATTTTCGTGTGTTTCATTATCTACTTGTTGAATAAGACACAGAGGACACCACTGATTAAAGGAATTATGTAAGAGCAGGAACGCTCCTCCTTTCTGAACGAGTAGTCATCTCTTCTTCTTCCAGCACCGTCTTCGTTTTACCACGCCTGCGCAACACCTGCTTCTGAGCACGTAACTTTGTCTTCTACGCATTTTTAAACGGCCCCCGCCCTTTTAAATTGTTGTAGGCACACTCGAAAACACTCCCAATCAGTTTCTTTTCAGAATGTTTCAGCAAGGTAACACGTTGCTGCGGGTTCAAGCGATGCATCGCACGTGGCAGAGAGGTTTTCTTCAGCACTTTGGGACTCGTGATTATGAAATGATCTGTAATCGGGAAGTGTCGGTGTTTTTATAGCTTTTGCGTGGTAGGTACACGCAGCACCCTCATTTGTCCAGGTTCTGTATCTGAACCATTAGGGTGTACCTTGTTTGAAATCTAACGATATATACCCACCCATGAAGAGTCCATGTAGCATTTGCGTAAACCTCTTGTAAAACATTAGGGTTTTAAGGTCAGAATTAACAGGGAAAGTGTTGAATCTGAGCTTTATTCCTGGGATTTTTAAAAGGCGCGATATAATGTGTGTTTAAGGAAATGTCTATTTGGTTCTTGTCCTGGTGGAATATATATTTTATAAGGTACATGATGCTAATATTTTGATAACGTTATCATTTGGTGATAATATCGATGACCATTTCGGTTGCTTCACGCATCAGGTCATCCAGGATTATCAGCTGTGAAATGTTATTAGAGGTGTTATCCATTTCGGCTAAACCCGTACAGACTATGACGTGGGGGCTTGAACATTATTGTTAGAATCCCGGTTTCCATAAAGCATAATACCATTTGATTTTATCAAATTTAAAGTCAAACATTGTGTCCAAGTGATGGATTAAGTCGGCAACAAAATGTGACTTTCCATAGCCGGAAGGGCCGCTAATGATGGCCGAAAATGGATGTTTCATCTTTTCCATAATGTTTAATACTGAGCTTATAAGCTATATGAATTTGTATTTATAGGATATGGGGGAGAGGTTTGTAGAAGTTAAAACACAAACATAACAGTTTTTATAATATTTATTCACAAAAAAATAGCTTACACCATTAAAAGTATACGTTGAATATTTATTTACAAATATATCTCACAAGGTTAAAAGTATACTTGGAACATATATTTAAACTAATCAAAGTTTTAGAAATTTGGCTCACGTCTCGCATCACAAAAATTAAACTTGGAGTATTTATTTACATATATCAAAGTTTTTCAAATATATCTCACACAATGAAAAGTAGACTTGGAATATCTATTTACACAAATAAAAGTTTTTACAAATATATCTCACGCTATTAAAAGTATAATTGGAATATTTATAGAATATATATTGTAATATAGTATATAGTAATAAAGTTATAGAATATATCTTACAATTTGAAGTATATTATGAAAACAATAACCAATATCTTGAGATCGTAGAGGGAATAGTAGCTGCGGTATAAATTTACAAACTCCAGTTTAAAGAGTATTTGATTATATGTACATAACAAGATGGTTTCAATTTAAATTATTTACATGAACATAAAATTGAATTGAATTAAAATATATTCAATAAACTAATTCTATTTGAATAGAAAATATCAGGTAGATTAGGATAGTACTGGTGGAAAAAAATATAAAAAAAGTATCCCGGGTGCATTAAATAAATCAATAAAAATATAAAAGTGATTTCATGCAGAAAAAAATCTCAAATTTTTGAAAAATAGTATGTCATTTGAACTGTCTAGAGTGAAAGAAAGAAAAGGTGATTATTCAGCCCGGATGTATGATCACCTTTGAGTCGTGGTGAGCGCATTTACAAGGACTCTGATACTTAAACGCCAACGTATTATAATCAACGGTTATCCACCATTTGGTGTACATTGTCTGGTAGACTTTAGTCTGCAAAACGGTACATACAGTCACAAGACCCTTTTCTACAATTTTGTGCGGTATCTGTATGTATATTTCCGCGGCTTGTTCGGTGACCATCCTTTCAAAACGTCAAATTAATTTCGTTCCGGTTGCCATAGTTTATGGTGATCCCGTGAACTTTGCAACCGTTTTTGTTTTAGCAGGATCGCCACCAAAAGAAACTCGGTACGCGTAAATCTTGGGACCACCAGATAAAAAGGCATTAATGTAGCTTTCCGGAATATAATATTGAAGTTCGTCAGTGAGGTCACCTAAAAAATCTCCGGTCGGTAGTCTCCAAACTCCGAGGTGTTTCGTGATTAGAACACTATCTGTATCGAGATATAAAACGCGGTTCCCCAATTTTCCAAGAATAAGTGCAATTTAACCATAGAAGTCGTATACCATTCCCCCGCCACACTCGAGTTAGGTTTAGGACGCAACGTGTCACGCGCATCTTTTTGATTGAGGAACATAACCTCATCGTTTATATCAATGATGCCGTACACAGTTATATACGGATCCGTCAGGTACTTTTGGATCCACTGATATTAGTTGACAACAGCTACGTGTGGTAAATCAGGTCTTTGTCAAACTCTCTTCATAGCGAATTTAAAAAGATTTTATCAAGAGTGTGGAGACCAGTGGTTTTTTTACAAACAGAGCCAAAATTGAGTTTTATTCCTTCCCTTTCCTCATAATTTTGAATGTAAGCTAGCTTCTCATCTTGTGAGCTACACCATTCTGGCCATCCGCTGGCTTCTTGAAAGATTTTCAAAAACCGTATCAATGTACCCGTGAAATAATCCGCCCGAACGTGCTTGTCGATCATAATCAGATATAATGTACTCCCACACGTCGTGTACTGATTCAACGGTGTAGCCTTTCTAAACGGATTTCCGGATCTCGTAAATCACCCAGACACCTGTCAACCAGGGATCTTTTTTGTAATTGTGCTGACACGCAACTTGGTTTTTATCCTACACGTATTTCCTGCACAAGATAAACATTAACTTGTCATCATCCATTTAGGCAATACGGGCACGAACAAATCCCGTGGAGGCGTCACGGTAGCTTTTGTTATTTCTTCTACTTAATCTATAGACGGAAATTTTTGTTCCAAGTGAATTTGAGGTGGCCGACGGGGTATTTTTGTACTTGCAAACCTAAGGATACAATGATGACACATCTTAGAACTTGATCTTCTCTCTACAAAAATGATCTACTTCTTGGAAAAATTTGATACAATTTGTACGCCCGTCAAAGAATGCATCCTTGGGACTCAGGGGCTCCTTGCTGTACACCTATTGCTGGAGCACAACTTGTTTCAAGTCCTTGTCTGTCATTTTATCACATTAAACATACACTACCACATCTCTATGACCGTGTAGCAAGAATTCTTAATTTTTTACAAGAAAGCCATGTTCTCTTCATAGCGCGTCTCTATGGTATCTTGGCGAATGTTTTTGATCGGAGTGGTCCTGTCGCGATAGCAAAGAGGTTACCAGTGCCAATAACAGCCACATAACTGGAAGGCGGTTGTGGTATCTCCAGCTTGAACAACGCCGTCAACACGTTGCCCTAACACATATTCCTTACGGCCGTTACCCGCTATAAGGATATAGACACCGCGTCGGTGGACGTCCCAGCAGACCCATTGTACAGCGATGTGAAACTGATGGTCTGCACAACGGTAGCCGCCGTTAGGGTTGATACCGATGGTATTCTCCTTAAGATGATTTCGGCGGTAAACCAATATGGCCGTTCCTGCAATCGAACACACCTCTCTGAAGGGATCCACTTTTGATTTTTCCATAAACATGTATATAAACTGTGTTCAGGCCTTCCGTAGGATTTCTACATCTTTCACGCAATACAGTTCCAACTCGCAGTTAAAATAAAAATAAAACATAATTTTCTTTGAACAACGTGCCATACACCTTCTCAAAGTGCTCCTTTACTTCAACTGACATCTCACTGATATCGCAGTCTTCCTTTGATGGAGAGGGACCACTATACCCCATGTTTTCTTTTTTATTGAAAAAATTGGGGGAAATGTCCCTTGGCAAAAGACTCGTCCAAGCAGAATATATTGGGCATCTTAGACAACGATATCGGGAGAAAGTTCAGCGAGTCAATGAAGTGGAGTGGTACGTAACTCATGTACAAGATTTTCCCACCATTCATTATGAGCTTTGAAGTTCATTTTTTAACCTCCATCATATATTTTAAAATAAAATTCTCATCATAGCCTTTCGCAATATGGCCTAGGACGGTAATATCCTTAAATGTTGTTGCTTTAATTTGCTCTATAAATCCGAAAAAATGGTCCGTTGTGGTATCACCTTTGAATATGCGAGTCCTATCGCCCCCTTATTCGGTGCAATGATGACCATTTACATCGATATGAAGACAGGCCTGGCAACACGTCTGTACTACACAGAGGTTAGGTTCATGCAAGTACGTGTTGATTGCACCTTGAAGAATCATTTCTTCTCCACATCCAAAATCATAGAACACAAACATGAAATTGCTCTTTTCCCGTGATGGCTTGGATGGTGCCTGCTCCATATAGCAGAAATGACCAAAAGGACGATGGGTCTTGCATATTATACAAAAAGTGTCATAACACCTATGTGTATAATTTGATCTTTCCAAACTGAAAGGTTTCCCCTAATAAACCTTTTTGATATCACTGACTGACATGTGACCTCTGCAAAAACCGGGTACGTTTATGGTTATCAAAACATATCTGGTTTGTGAACCAACCCCCGCAGTCTTTACAGGTCACATTTCGACCTCTACTGCAGACCGATTTAGCGTAGCACTTTTAGCACGTGGATTCACACTTGTTCTTATTCTTAATACTGAACGGCACATGGCACTCGCGGCAAAAGTTCGAGCACTTAAATGCGGCTGTCAAGGATGTTATGACGTCAAAATTATTTTAAATATCATCGTGAAAATACAAATCAAGGTAGTCATTAAAGGAATGTTTGGGGGAGTAGTCCCCTAATATAGGACCTGTCTCCTCCAACGTTCCGTAAAAAAATGTGATTTTGTATTCGGAGAGGTATGTATGAAATTGTTTCAGATCGGTTATCCCACCACCTTTTAAATGATTCACACAGGAATCACGGCATAGTTCCTCTGCTTTGAGTTTTTGAATAGGACGACCCATTCTGATTTGTCTAAAGGTGTTCAAATCCATTCAGCCTGGTTCTTTTTAACGTCACACAAAACCTTGGTGACAACCAATGCATGGGCAAGGCAAAGTGTGTCTCCATTTTGAATAGAGATTATTCCTTGGTTTTTACAGTTATATATGCTAGTGGGAAAGAATTTATCCCATTTATGACTAACCCTCCCGCGCGGCTCTTCAAAGTGGTGTAACTTGAATTACAAGGGGGACGAATTGAGGTACGAATCATTTCTTTGCAACATTTGTACTACATTAGATAGCACATCCTGCGCGTCAAACTGATCTGCCCGCCTAAATGAGACAAAAACCGGTCTTGGCGTGGAGTCTGTGTTGACTAATGTTAGACCTACGTGATCCTCGGCGCTTACTCCATGATCCTGGAGGCGTTTGAGCAAAGCATTGATGTGCTTCTCAAGCCAGGATTGAGCGTCACGATCTCTCTCTGGCGTCCCTAATTGTGTGATCAATTTACGCCCAACATAGAAAAACGCTTTAATTGCTTAATTCTCTCCTCAACGATTCGAAGAGGGGTGCCTTGGACGAAGTACCACCAACCTGAGTTACCGGACCAATAATTCCCGTATGGGGTGATGAAGATGTTCCACCCTCTACTACTGGTTGGTAAAGGACAGTGGACACCGTCTGCCTCACCACAGCTTGGGCTTGAACCCGGACTCCCTGGCACGGAGGCAGTGCTGCTACTGTTGAAGCAGGGTGAAGGGGGGACACGGCAGGTGTTAGCACCGGAACACTCTCTCCCGGGAAAAACCACCATCAAGTTGAACTAAGAAACACAAAAGCATAAACACTTGAAATTTAATTATTTTCTGCAAACTTACGCGTTAAAATGATACTACAAAATATAATATGTTGTTACAATTACTTTAACGGATACCCAAATTCGCAATGTGTGAGTAAAAAATACAGTCTATGGCAGTAAACTTATCACTATGAAAGGTTTATTTTACATTTTCATTCGTGTAGGGAATCGAGACCTGGATCTTTCACAAGGTATGTGTAATAATTACAGTCCATGGCAGTTAATCAATCACTATTAATGGATAAACTCTAGTTTTCATCAATGTCAGGAATCGAGCGCTGAACACTTTATAAAGTGTGCGAGTAATTAAATACACTCGAACCCTAGGACAGCTACATTATACAGTCCAGCGCAGTTAAACCTACATTTTCACCCCCTATATGGAATCGAATCTGGTACCCTTGGGCCAACGAAACAAAATATAAGGTTCGGTCACGGCTAAGGCAATAATATAATTACAATACCTGTATACTTAAAGCACATTTAAACACTAAATCTACAACATATAATTGAATAGAGCACTATTTTGGCTCTAACCTGGCTTTCAACGACATTTATTAGGCCGATAAGTAAGCACACATAAAGAAATATAGCTTTAAATAAGGTATTGGGGGAAAACATATCTTACACATATTTGGTAAAAATAGATGTTAATGTTAGAAAGTAATTTTAATGGTCCGAATTAAGTCTTAGAATGAAATAAAACTAATTAATTTATATCCTTTCCTGTTTTATAGTATAAATCACGGGTCACTTTTTTATTTATAAAATTTCAAGACTATAACATCCACAAACCCTGTCAGCTGATTGATAAATTATCATAGCAATATTTTTAACCGTGTCGGGAATTGAGCCGTGTCAGGAATCGAACCCGATACCATTAGTTTGGTATAGAAACATGCTTTCGAACGAGTTAAGGCTCCATAACCACACTAATCATTCAAGAAATCTAGCTTTAACTAAGGTATGTTAATGGTCCAAATTAAGTTTTCTCTTGGTATAAATTTAATAAAAGTATATAATTTATATCTTTTACTGTTTTCCAGTCTAAAGATCGAATAACTTTTTTATTCATAAAATGTCAAGAGTAGAACATACACAAACCCTGTACGCTGACTGATAATTTACCAAAGCAACATATTTAACCATGTCGCGAACCAAACCCAGTACCAATAGTTTGGTATATCTATCTCTAAATAAGGTATTTTAATTGTCCTAATTAAGTTTTCTCTTGGTAAAAATAAAATAAAACTATTTGATTTATATCTATTACTGTTTTCCAGTCTAAAGCGCGTGTCACTTTTTTTATTCATAAAATATCAAGACTATAATAACCACAAATCCTGTCCGCTGACTGATAATTTACCAAAACAAAATTTTTAACCGTATCGGGAACGAACTTGGTACCAAATTTTGGTATATAGACATTCTATTGAGCGAGTTAAGGTTACGGCCGAAAATTATCCAGAACAATGTAACGTGACTAAAACACCAATTATAATTTTCTAGCTTTTGGTTAAACATGGGAATGGGCTGCTGACAAAGGTGTAGTAGATATGTGGCCATACATAGGTAGTTTAGGGAGAGGGGTAAGAGGGGCGCGGATAATTCTTGCGAAATATTCTGTCTATTTACAAACTACTGGCTATAGTATTATTACTTTTAGACGGTACTTACATATTAGGCGATCTATAACGTCCAATTCAGCCCAAATATCGGGAACACCGTTGCTAGCCTTTCCGGGGCCTGAAACGTGGTCCTGAGGGGTAGCGCCTTGTGTCGGGGTGAAGGCGTAGGCACTGGATTGATCACCGACCGCATCTAAGAGGTCAATACCCACCGCCCCATCACTTGTCTCCAGGATCAGCGCCCGTACACCGACCAGTGAGCCCACTATGGGTGTTACATGCTCCCTCAAGATGGCATCCAGATTGTATGGATCCCAATAATCTGAAATTAATTAAATACATATTAATTACTATCTCGGAAAAAAGAAACCACTGCCAAGTTTCTAAAATCTATCGCAGTACGATAATTACCCATCGACCGGTAATTTTCCGCTAAGCAAATTCCATCCTCAGTAGAAAACGTCAATTGTTCCAGGCTATTGGGTGCCACCTGTTGAACTGCCTCAGAATACGTCCAAGTTTCATCTTCTTACCAGTCTTTTAAAGAAGTAAATACAGCTAAACACCAAAGACGTAATAATCTAAATAGTTACCATTAAACCAGACAAAACGCTTTAAAACATACCTGAGTTTATCCAATTTTTCAGCGCGTCGAAATTAATCTTGAAGTTTAGCGGTAGCTATTACGAATTGAAATAAATGAATGTAATAATTTCGAGATCTATTTATAGTCGCTTCAAATGGTGTGACGCCTGTAAGGGTGTCAGTTCCTTATTGGCCAATAATAATGTTTCCACGTCGGTGCTTGCCCGATCCAAATAAGCTAGCTCAGATTTACTGTTAGCCGCCAGTCACGCTTTGGCATTCATCAAGCGCAGACGGGTTGGATAGACTCTCTGCTATGGGCGGTGGGGATCCCGATATACTGTGAAGGACCATTATCCACCCCCTCTGTGCTCGTGATTATTTTTGAAAATGCTGATATACATCTCGCCCTGTAACGTAAGGAGGTAGGAGGAGGTTGATGGATCAACCAAAGCTAATTTCACATTTTAAACCCTAGCAAATGCTGGTGAAAATTTTGACTGGTCGTTAAAATGTTAGACATTGTTCAACAAACTTAGATGGATTTTATTAAGGCTTAAGCATTAAAGATTCTGCTGGGTGAAGAATGACCCGCCACCGCTTCTAAATTATCAACCCCTATATTCAATCGTGTTTTCTACTATCTCCCTACGAAAATGTAGGGTCACTTCCCAATTATTAATCCTTTAGCGTGCAGTTCAAAGTTCGAATCTTTTCGGGTAAACAATGGGTGTTTTCCACTCTCCCCCGCAAATGTTGGCTGCCTTTACAATTATCAATCCTTTCGCGTGGAGTCCAAGGTTAAAATATTTTTCGGGCAGACTAGGGGTGTTTACCACGCTCCCCCTGCAAATGCGGGCTCACTTCCAAATTATCAATCCTTTAGTGTGGAGTTCGAGGTTCGAATCTCGGTCGGTCGCAAAAACCCTATAATATTTATTTGTTTGTTCCAAAGTTGCAGGGTTCGATTCCTATGTCCAGATGTCAACAAACAAATGGTGGTACACATCTCTCCTTGTGACGTAAGGAGTTAGAAGTGGGTTTTGATAGCTCGACAACTTTAATTTCATAATTCAAACACTGTAAATTGCTGGTGCACATTTCGCCTGGTCACTAGAATTCTAGATACTGTTTAAAAGTCTTAGATGAATTTTATTTGCTGTTAATAAAGAGACAGAACCCTATATTTATTGTTGAGCCAGGGTTAAAATCCCGTGTCAATTTGATAGCTTTGTCTATTTGGTTGGGCAAAGATATCAAGATTCGAATCTATGGCGAACTCAATAATCAATCTTTCATCAAGTACGGCCGTTCTAACAGACAGTAGCTGTGCTAAGAAATACTGAGGTTTGAATCCTGGTGTGCACACCGTCTAAATGTCAGGCTTCTGGCGGGGGTAATTCGAATAATTGGTCCCAGAGTGGTCATTTAGAAATCACATCTGAACCTGCGACATTCAGAAGGCCACGATTGATGCGCCAAGCGACCTTGGGGCTGGGGGTAAATCACATCTGAACCAACGACCTTCAGAAGGCCACGACCATTGCACTAATCAGCCTTGAGGGTTCATTACTCTTCAAAAAGGTTGTTGTCAACCTCTTTTTCGAAATTTATAACAAGTTTGCAACATTTGATGACCTGACAAAGAGAAGGGTATGGCAAGGTGAGGGGGGGGGGGGGGGGAGGGGAACGGAGTCCCACCCGCGTTTTGGGGGGG